>JAACNH010002549.1:0-38240 GCA_019447015.1 Hymenochirus boettgeri
TATTGGAGGTTGTATAAAGACATACGTCCATCTAGTCCACCTTTATACCCTACCCTAAATGTCGTATAAAAGTTACTAGTAACATAGTATTGGAGGTTGTATAAAGAACAGTCCTCTAGTCCAACCTTTATACCCTACCCATAATGTCTGTATAACAGTACATAGTAACATAGTATTGGTGGTTGTATAAGACATACGTCCATCAGTCCAACCTTTATACCCTACCATAATGTCTGTATAACAGTTACATAGTAACAAGTATTGGAGGTGTATAAAGACATAGCCTCTAGTCCAACCTTATTCCTACCCATAAGGTCGTATAACAGTTACAAGTAACATAATGGGGGTTGTATATGAATAACGTCCATCTAGTCCAACCTTTATACCCTACCCCATAATGTGTATAACAGTTACATAGTAACATAGTATTGGAGGTTGTATAAAGACATACGTCCTTCTAGTCCAACCTTTATATCCTACCCATAATGTCTGTATAACAGTTACATAGTAACATAGTATTGGTGGTTGTATTATGACATACGTCCATCTAGTCCAACCTTTATACCCTACCCATAATGTCTGTATAACAGTTACATAGTAACATAGTATTGGAGGTTGTATAAAGACATACGTCCTTCTAGTCCAACCTTTATATCCTACCCATATGTCGGTTAACAGTTACATAGTAACATAGTATTGGTGGTTGTATGATGAACATACGTCCATCAGTCAACCTTTATACCCTTACCAAAGTCTGTCTAACAGTTACATAGTAAAATAGTATTGGAGGTTGGATAAGACATACGTCCTTCTATCCAACCTTATATCTCTACCAATAATGTCTGTTAACCAGTACATAGTAACATATATGAGTGGTTTATACATAGTCCATCTAGTCCAACCTTATACCCTACCCATAATGTCTGTTAAACAGTTACATAGTAACATAGTATTGGAGGTTGTATAAAGACATACGTCCTTCTAGCCAACCTTTATACCTACCCATATGTCTGATAAAGTTACATAGTAACATAGTATTGGGGTTGTATATGACATACGTCCATCTAGTCCAACCTTTATACCCTACCATAAAGTCTGTAAACAGTTACATAGTAACATAGTATTGGAGGTTGTTATAAAGCATACGTCCATCTAGTCCAACTTTATACCTACCATAATGTCTGTATAACAGTTACATAGTAACATAGTATTGGAGGTTGTAATAGACATTTACGTCCATCATCAACCTTTATACCCTACCATAATGTCGTATAACAGTTACATAGTAACATAGTATGGGGTTGTATAAAGACATACGTCCATCTAGTCCAACCTTTATAACCTACCCATAATGTCTGTATAACAGTTACATAGTAACATAGTATTGGAGGTTGTATAAGACCACGTCCATCTAGTCCAACCTTTATACCCTACATAATGTCTGTATAACAGTTACATAGTAACATAGTATGGAGGTGTATAAGACATACGTCCATCTAGTCCAACTTTATACCCTACCATAATGTCTGATAACAGTTACATAGTAACATAGTATTGGAGGTTGTATAAAGAAATACGTCCACTAGTCCAACCTTATACCCTACCCATAATGTCTGGTATAACAGTTACTAGTAACATAGTATTGGGGTTGTATAAAGAATACGATCCCTAGTCCAAACTTTATACCCTAACCATAATGTCTGTTAACGTTACTAGTAACATAGTATTGGAGGTTGATAAAAGACTACGTCCATCTAGTCCAACCTTATAACCTACCCATAATGTCTGTATAACAGTTACATAGTAACATAGTATTGGAGGTTTGTATAAGACATACGTCCATCTAGTCCAACCTTTATACCCTACCATAATGTCTGGATAACAGTAAATAACTAGTATTGGAGGTGTATTAAGACATACGTCCATCTAGTCCAACCTTTATACACCACCCATAATGTGCTCCGTCATAACAGTTACATAGTAACATAGTATTGGAGGTTGTATAAAGACATACGTCATCTAGTCCAACCTTATACCCTACCATAATGTCTGTTATAACAGTTACATAGTAACAATAGATTGGAGGTTGTATAAAGACATACGTCCATCTAGTCCAACCTTTATACCCTACCCATAAGTCTGTATAACAGTTACATGGTAACATAGTATTGGGGTTGTATAAAGACATACGTCCATCTAGTCCAACCTTTATACCCTACCATAATGTCTGTATAACGTACTAGTAACATAGTATTGGAGGTTGTATAAAGACATACGTCCATCTAGTCCAACCTTTATACCCTACCCATAATGTCTGTATAACAGTACCTAGTAAACATAGTATTGGAGGTTTGTATAAAGACATACGTCCATCTAGTCCAACCTTTATACCCTACCATAATGTCTGTATAACAGTTACATAGTAACATAGTATGGAGGTTGTATTAAAGACATACGTCCGATCTAGGTCCACCTTTATCCCTACCCATTGTCTGTATAACAGTACATAGTAACATAGTATTGGAGGTTGTATGAAAGACATACGTCCATCTAGTCACAACCTTTATACCACTACCCATAATGTCTGTTATAACAGTACATAGTAACATAGTATTGGAGGTGTATAAAGCATACGTCCATCTAGTCCAACCTTTATACCCTACCCACAAATGTCTGATAACAGTTACAATAGTAACATAGTATTGGAGGTTGTATAAAGACATACGTCCATCTAGTCCAACACTTTATACCCACCCATAATGTCTGTATAACAGTTACATAGTAACATAGTATTGGAGGAGTGATAAAGACATACGTCACATTAAGTCCAACTTATACCCTACACATATAGTCATGTATAACAGTTACATAGAACATAGTATTGGAGGTTGTATATAAAGACATACGTCCATCTAGTCCACCTTTATACCCTACCCATGTCTGTAACAGTAATAGTAACATCAGTATTGGGGTTGTATAAAGACATACGTCATTAGTCCAACCTTATACCCTACCCATAATGTCTGTATAACATTTACATAGTAACATAGTATTGGAGGTTGTATAAAGACATACGTCCATCTAGTCCAACCTTATAACACTACCCATAATGTCGTATAAACAGTTACATAGTAACATAGTATTGAGGTTGTATAAAGACATACGTACATTCAGTCCAACCTTATACCCTACCCATAATGTCTGTCTAACAGTTACATAGTAACATAGTATTGGAGGTTGTATAAAGACATACGTCACATCTAGTCCACAACCTTTATTACCCTACCCATAATGTCTGCTATACAGTACATAGTAACATAGTATTGGAGGTTGTCTAAAGACATACGTCCATATAGTCCAACCTTGTATACCCTACCACATAATGTCTGTATAACAGTTACATAGTAAACATAGTATTGGAGGTTGTATAAAGACATACGTCCATCAGTCCAACCTTTATACCCCACATAGTCTGGTATATAGTTACATAGTAACATAGTATTGGAGGTTGTATAAAGACATAGTCCATCTAGTCCAACCTTTAACCCCTACCCATAATGTACTGTTATAACAGTACATAGTACATAGTATTGGAGGTTGTATAAAGACATACGTCCATCTAGTCCACACTTTATACCCTACCCATAATGTCTGTATAACAGTAATAGTTAACATAGTATGGAGGTTGTATAAAGACATACGTCCATCTAGTCCAACCTTATACCCTACCCATAATGTGCTGTATAACAGTACATAGTAACATAGTATTGGGAGGGTTTAAAAAGACATCTCCATCTAGTCCAACCTTTATACCCTACCCAAATGTCTGTATAACAGTTACATAGTAACATAGTATTGGAGGTTGTATAAAGACATACGTCCATCTATTCCAACCTTTTACCCTACCATAATGTCTGTATAACAGTTACATAGACATAACTAGGTATCCGCCTAAATTGTTGTTACCGTTGTATTAACAAATAGAACATACGTCTCATTAGAACTCATTTCTCCAACTTTATACCCTACCCATAATGTGTTCTAAACAGTTACATAGTAACATAGTATTGAGGTTTGTATAAAGACATACGTCCATCTAGTCCAACCTTATACCCACCTACATGTGCTAACATTACAGGAATAAGTCAGTGTGAGTGTTAATAAGAACATGGCGCCAGTCTAGATCAACTTATTACCCACCCACTACTGATACAGTATTACGTTGTTAATAATACGAGGATCCTACCATAATGTTAAGACCCCAATTTAGAACATAGCATTTTGTTATAATACCTCCATCTGTTTATTTTTTTGCTATAACATCGTATTTGGGAGGTGAATAAAAAGACATATGTCTATCTAGTCAACCTTATAACCCTACCCATAATGTCTGGTGTAAAACAGTACATTATCAAAAAGTATTGGAGGTTGTATAAACATACGTCATCTAGTCCAACCTTATACCCTACCCAAATGTCTGTCTAACAGTTACATATGTAACATAGTATTGGAGGGTTGAATAAAGACAATAGTCATCTAGTCCAACCTTTCTACCCTACCCATAATGCTGTATAAACGTTACATGATTACATAGTATTGGAGGTTGTATAAAGACATACATCCATCATCCAACTTTATACCCTACACCCCCCTAATGTCTGTATAAACAGCATAGTAACAGATGGTATGGAGGTTGTATAAAGACATAGTCCCATCTAGTCCAACCTTTATACCTACCCATAATGTCTGATAACAGTTACAAGTATACATGATTAGGGGTTGTATTAAGACATATGTCTATCTAGTCCAAATTATAACCTACCCATAATGTTGTAAACAGTACATAGTAACATAGTATGGAGGTTGTATATAAGACATATGTTCTAATCTAGTCCAAACTTTTACCCATACCCATAATGTATGTATAAGTTACATAGTAACATAGTATTGAGGTTGTATATGAAAGGACATAATCACATCTTATCAAACCTTTATACCCACCATAATGTCATGTATTAACAGTTACTATAATAACACAGTATTGGAGGTTGTATTAAGACTTATGTCCTATCTAGTCCAAACTTTATAACCGACCCAAATGTCTGTATAACAGTTACATAGTAACATAGTTTTATTTTTAGTGGCAGGTTGTGTATAGAAAGACATACATATGCTAGTCCACACCTTCTAACCCCTACCCATAATGTCCTGTATAACAGTTAACATGAGTAACATAGTATTGGGGTTGGTATAAAGACATAGTCCATCTAGTCACACAACTTTATACCCTACCCATAATTCTGTATAACAGTACATAGTAACAGTATTGGAGTTGTATAAAGTACCATTCCGTCCATCTAGTCCAAACTTTATACCCTACCCATAATGGTCAGTACTAACAGTTTACTAGTCAGTAAAATCAGTATGAGGTTGTAAAAGACATAGTTCCCATCTAGTCCAACCTATACCCTACCCAATGTCGTTAAACAGTACATAGTAACTAGTATTGGAGGTTGTATAAAGACATACGTCCATCTAGTCCAACCTTTATACCCTACCTAATGGTCTGATAACGTACATAGTAACAAGTATTGGAGTGAATAGTAAGGTTATATAGGTACAGTGTATATAATATCTCTATGTTTCATATCGTTGATCTAAAGGTATATAGGTACAGGTGTATATAATAGATAAAGGTTAATAGTGTATATACGGTATTATAGGTACAGTGTAGTTGGATAATATATAATAATGTTATAGTGTATATATAATGTATATTAGTGTACAGTGTAATATAATCGATATAATGTTTGATAGTGTCTATAATGTAGTAGTGTACAGTGTATATAAGTATATATAATGTTTATAGGGTATATAATGTATATAGTGTACAGTGTATATCAATATATAAGTTTATAGTTATATTTAATGTCTAGAGGACAGTTGGATATAAATTATAATGTTTATAGTGTTATATAAATGTATATAGGTACAGTGTCTATTAATATAATAATGTTATAGTGTATATAAGTGTATATTAGTGTACAGTGTATATAATATATATAGGTTTATGTGTATTATCCTTTATAATAATATATAGAATGTTACAGTAATAATCAGGGCAGGGGTTAGAAAGGTTAACCCGGGATCTAGTAACGATAAACCACACCAAGGTTCCTTCCTCTAACTCTACCGGACCCGGAAACAAAACGATCACCTCGAACCCACCACCTAGGCCTAACTTCCCGGGAGACTGTTTAAGACTCGGTGACATGGGGAAACCGCCAGTTACCCGAGCTGAATGTATAGAGGGTCCAGCCAATAGGCTACTGGGCAGGCGGACACGGATGTTCGCTGGGACATTCCTGGGACAAGGACCCAAGACCTCCGTCCCGTAACGAGTGAACCCGCCCGCGAGGCACGGGAGTACGCCTCCCTAACAGGAGAGACCAGCGCAGAGAGTCACGGAAGCTAACCGCACTATAACGAGAGAAGACCCCGCCTGCAGAGAAGGACGCCGGCCCTACCACGAGAGACCCCCGCGAGGCTCCACGAAGACCCCCTCCGAGAGCAGCGATAGACCGGCGCATGAAGACGAGAGAAGCAACAAACCCCTGCTCCGGCAACACGATACCCCGCTGTAGTCACTAAGACCCCGCCCGAACGCGAGACCCGGCCGGAAGCACCAAGACTACAGGCCCGACACGAGAGGACCACGCCGGAGATCACGAAGACCCCGCCCGAACGATAGAAGCACTAAGGGAACCCCGCCCGAACACGAGAGACCACGCGTTGTAGAGCACTAATACCCGTCCCGAACTAGAGACCCCGCCGAGAGCACACAATACCCAAACCCTAACAGAACCCATCCAGAGCACTATGAACCGCCCGAGACACAGAGAGGACCAGCTTGAGAGCACGAATAACCCGCCCGACTACGAGAGACTACCCGCATGAGGCCGAGAGCACCAAGACCCAGCGCCCGAACGAGAGACCCCGCCGAGAGCACGAAGAACCCGCCGGAACGAGAGACCCCCGCTCGCTGCTATAAGCACGAAGTACCCATCCCAAACGAGAGTGGACCCCTGGCTATCAGCACGTAATACCCTCCCTAACACGAGAGACCCCGCTGGAGAGCACTGAAGGACCCCAGCCCGAACGAGAGACCCGTCCTAGATCACCAAGGACCCCACGGAATAATCAATTGACCCCTCCGATATCACGAAGACCCCGCCCTAAAAAGATTAACCCCGCAGAGAAGCACGAAGACCCCTACCCTAACACCAGAACCCGCCTATATCACGAAGGACCCTCCCTAGAACGAGAGACCCCGTCTATGAAGAGCGAAACACCTCCTAACGAGAGACCCCGGTGATAGCACGTAATACCCTCCGAAAACACGAGGAGACATAAACCGCCGAGAGGCAAGAATACCCGCCCGAACGAGAGACCCCGGCGGAATCACGAAGCGAAGACCCCCTCCCTAAAAGAATACGCGGCCGTAGTATCACTAAGACCCCCCGAGCTGACATACCCCTCCTATAATCACGAAGGACCCCTCCCGAACGAGATTGACCAGGCTAGAGCACTAATACACACTCCCGAAAAGTATAGTACATCAGCCAGAGTACGACTGACCCCTCCCTAACGAGAGACCCTCCTTAGAGCACTACTACACCGCACGAAACGAGAACCTCCTATAGCACGAAGACACTCCCGATGACGAGAACCCTCAATAAGCACTAAGACCCGCCCGAAAGAGTAGACCCTAGATGCACGATATAACGCCAGAACTATATATGCCCTTCGTCTATCTTACTAAGACCCCGCCCTAACGAATATCACTCCAGCCTAGAATTATAAGTACACCTCCCTCACTAAGACCTCCTTCCGATATCAGTAAGACCCCGTCCGATACGATAGACCCTCTCTATATCAGTAATACACCCTCCCTAACTAAGTCCCCTCCTATATCACAGTACCCTCACTAACTGAGTATACCCCTCCTATATACACCAATACCCCCCCCTTAACTATACCCCTCTATATTCATTACAAACCCCTCCCGTAGACGTAAGACCCCTATATATCACTATCCCGCCCGACCTCCCCTAATACTACCCCCTCCCAACATAAACCCCTCCGAATCATACTATTACCCCATCACAGATCCGAACACTAACCCCCTCCCAACTTATACCCCTCCTATATCACTAATACCCCTCCCAAACACTAAGTAAACCTCCGCCGATATCCTAATGACCCTCCCTAATAACCCCCTATACCTAATTCCCCGCCCTAACATTAAGTGCCCTACTATAAAGTCACTATACCTCCCTAACTATAAGTACCCTCCGAGGATACGATATGCCCACCATCTAACAAACCCCTCCGCAGATCTAAAACTATCGAGTAATACCGCTCCCTAACTAATACCCGCGCCCCTTTTTATATCACTAATACCCTCCCTAACTAGATTACCCTCGATATCACTAAACCTCACTATACCTCCTATATACTTACTCCGATAACTATACCGCCGCCATATCAACCAATACCCCCCATCACTATACACCCCTCTATATACTAATACCCCCCTAACTATAATACCCCCTCCTATATCACGCGTAATCCCGTTCCCTAACTATATACCCCTCCTATCATCATAACCCTCCTAACTATTACCCTCCTATATCACCCATCCCCCCTCCCTAATATATACCCTCCATATCACTAATACATCTCCCTAACTTTTATCCCTCCTATATTACTAATACCCCTCCCTAACTATAATACCCCTCCTATATCAACTAAATACCCCTCCCTAAACTTGTACCCCTCTAGATCACAAATAACCCCCTCCCATATACTCGTACTGTTAGAGTTGTTTATACGGTATATATATATATATAATATATATATCATATATAATAGTAGTTGGTTGTACTCCAGTGCACCACAATAAGGTCTTTTCTTTATATAAACAAAACAGTTTTTATTCTCACGGTAGTATAATAGTAAGAGAGATGGGAGAGGTTAAACTAAGACTTAGGCTCATTCATTAGTATTTGCTTATACACGATAATATATAAAACAATTTTATTTTTAATACATATCCTTTTAAAAAGCGTTTGACTGAATATTGCTCATTTAGTCCCTCAAGGAAAAATGAAAAATCCAGTTTGTTTATCACTAACATTTCTTTTGTAACAAAAGTTCGAATCTGTTCCCCTCTTCTTGGGTAGGTGGTGTGTGATATAGATATATAGATATATATTGTATGTATGTGTGCTATATAGATATAAGATGTGTGTGTGATATAGATATATAGATATATATTGTATGTTTGTGCTATATAGATCTAAGATGTGTGTGTGTGACTATAGATATATATTGTATGTATGTGTGCTCTATAGATAAACTGATGTGGTGTGATCTGTGATATAGATACTAATATTATATTGTATGTAGGTGCTATATAGATATAGATGTGTGTGTGATAGTATATATGATATATATCTGTTTATGTCTGTGTGCTCTACGATCTACGATGTGTGTGTGTGATATAGATTACTGATATATTGTATGTCGGTGTTCGTATAAGTGTGGTGTTCTGTTATTTTATGCTTATGATATAGATGTGTGTGATATATTCTAGTATGTTTTTGGTGCTATCAGATAAAGATGTGTGTTGATAGATATATAATGAATCATTTCTATAAATATCAAGGCATGGATGTTGATGATCTGCCTGTCTGTGTTATTAGTATTTGGTTTGTAGACTCATCGGCAGATAAAACCTTAAATTCAATTATAAAACCATCCAGAGATGTTTACATTCTCCCTCCAGTTAATGACTCTCCAGCAGATACACATTTCCGAAGCGGAATTTGCATATTTTCATCCACAATAATTCCGAGACGTACGAGATGCAGACGGTAGATATGATTAAATCATTGTTCACGAGATAGACAGATCTCTAATAGAATGAGAGTGCAGGACGTTTGTGCCTTCTTGGGGCGCATGCTGCATTTATTCGAGATGGAGAACAAAATCACTGGGCTATAAAATCTCCTTTTTAATTAGTCACCTCTGACTCTTTATGGCGAGAGAGAGGAGCCTCTAAAGGGACCTGGTCACAGCCCACTGGAGCTACAGACATCCCACACTTCACATCCTGCTCCGTAATCCCCAAGTAGAAACACTCACTGGGTTATTACTGGGACTGGGTACATCAACCTTGGGACAACATTTGGCAACGGTCTAATCCAGGTAAGAAATGGGCCAGTAACCATAGAAACCAACTATGACCCCCTAAACATGAAAAAATACAGCAGGTAAATATCCCCCGCAACACCTGGGTACAAGCCTGTGTACAGCAGGTAAATATCCCCCGCAACACCCGGGTACCAGCGTGTACATGGTAAATATCCCCCGCAACACCCGGGTACCAGCCTGTGTACAGCAGGTAAATATCCCCCGCAACACCCGGGTACCAGCCTGTGTACAGCAGGTAAATATCCCCCGCAACACCCGGGTACCAGCCTGGTTACAGCAAGTCATTACCCCCCGAAACACCGGTACCAGCCTGTGTACAGCAGGTAAATATCCCCCGCAACACCCGGGTACCAGCCTGTGTACAGCTGGTTAATATCCCCCGCAACACCCTGGTACCAGCCTGTGTACAGCTGGTTAATATCCCCCGCAACGACCGGGTACCAGCCTGTGTACAGCAGGTTAATATCCCCCGCAACGACCGGGTACCAGCCTGTGTACAGCAGGTTAATATCCCCCGCAACACCTGGGTACCAGCCTGTGTACAGTTGGTTAATAGTGCAGAATATACAGCAGTGGGTACAGTGTGTGGTGGCAGCCCCCCTCTTACCCTCTTCCTTCCTTTAGGCCCCTGATATTAATTCTCATGGCTAAGTGTCCCATAATGATCCCTGACAGGACACATTTCTAGCCCATTAATAGATTTTCCATGGATCAGTCTACTCCATCGATTGGCCTTTTCTCACTGGATAATTAGACACCTTATTGTGCCCATTATTTTATATGTCAGAGCAGATGTGGAATCTATACGGCAGCACCAAGCTGAATTCAAATAAAGGAGAATGAAGAGCGTGTCCTCCCACGTGGGAATTTAATAACCGTGGGTCATGGGGTCTCCTAGTGCTGGGGGGATATTTTATTGTCTTTTTAATTCTGCAGCTTCCCACTTTCCCTTCAGTCAATGGGGCCTACAAGGAAATAACCAATCCCCTTGACATGGTCACTGACACTGCACCGTGCCCCCTAGACAGGAGAAGTTGGACGTGTCCATCAGGTTAAGGTGTAATCGTGTTAACATAGGGTTAGGGTTTTAGGGGCTCATTCAGTGACTTCCAGTGATCCCACTCCATGGAGCAGTAATGGCTGATCTAGTGCAGTGCATGGGGATCTCTGTGTCCATCTAATCTATCCAGTGCAGGGAGAGTATCTCTGTGTCCATCTATCTATCCAGTGCAGGGACAGTATCTCTGTGTCCATCTGTCTATCCAGTGCAAGGAGAGTATCTCTGTGTCCATCTGTCTATCCAGTCCAGGGAGAGTATTTCTGTGTCCATCCGTCTATCCAGTGCAGGTAGAGTATCTCTGTGTCCATCCGTCTATCCAGTGCAGGGAGAGTATCTCTGTGTCCATCTGTCTATCCAGTGCAGGGAGAGTATCTCTGTGTCCATCTGTCTATCAGTGCAGGGGAGAGTATCTCTGTGTCCTATGTCTCTATCCAGTCCCAGGGAGAGTCATCTGTCGGTGTCCATTCCGTTATCCAGTTGTCAGGTAGAGTATCTCTGTGCCATCCGTCTATCCAGTGCAGGGAGAGTATCTCTGTGTCCATCTGTTATCCAGTGCAGGGAGAGTATCTCTGTGTCCATCGATTGCACGTCGGGGAGTATCGTCACGCTGTCCAGGGGGAAGTACTCTGTGTGTCCATAATACGTATCTGTATCAGTGCGCATGGAAGAGTATCTCTGTTCCAATACCGTGTCTATCCAGTGCAGGGAGAGTATCTCGTGTCCATCCGTCTATCCAGTGCAGGGAGAGTATCGTGTGTTCTCTGGTCCCGTCTATCGGTCGCAGGGGAGTGTATCTGTGTTCCATCTGTCCAGTGCAGGAGAGTATCTCTGTGTTCATGGTGTCTACAGTTGCAGGGAGAGTATCTCTGTGTCCATCTGTCTATCCAGTCCAGGGAGAGTATCTCTGTGTCCATCCGTCTATCCAGTGCAGGGAGAGTATCTCTGTGTCCATCCGTCATCCAGTGCAGGGGAGTATCTCTGTGTGCCACTGTCTGTCCAGTGCAGGGAGAGTATCTCTGTGTCCATCTGTCTGTCCAGTGCAGGGAGAGTACTCTGTGTCCATCTGTCTATCCAGTTCAGGGGAGTATATCTGTGTCCCTCTGTCTGTCCAGTGCAGGGAGAGTATCTCTGTGTCCATCGTCTATCCAGTGCAGGGAGTAGTATCTCTGTGTCTATTCTATCATGCAGGGAAAGTATCTCTGTGTCTATCTGTCTGTCCAGTGCAGGGAAAGTATCTCTGTGTCCATCTGTCTGTCCAGTGCAGGGAAAGTATCTCTGTGTCTATCTGTCTGTCCAGTGCAGGGAAAGTATCTCTGTGTCCATCTGTCTGTCCAGTGCAGGGAAGTATCTTCTGTGTCCCATCTCATTATCCAGTGATCAGGGGAGTATCTGTGTCCCATCTGTCTGTCCAGTGCAGGGAGAGTATCTCTGTGTCCACCTCCGTCTATCCGTGCAGGGAGAGTTACTTCTGTGTCATCCTTAGTACCAGTGCAGGGAGAGTATCTCTGTGTCCATCTGTCTGTCCAGTGCAGGGAAAGTATCTCTGTGTCCATCTGTCTATCCAGTGCAGGGAAAGTAATCTCTGTGTCCATCGTCTATCCAGTTCAGGGAAAGTAACTATCCGTGTCCATTGTCTGCCAGTGCAGGGAAGTATCTCGTGTCCACCTCTACCAGTGCAGGGAGGTGAGATCTGTGTGCCATGTGTCTGATCCAGTGCCTGAGGAGAGTATCTCTGTGGTGTCCATCGTTCTCCAGTGCAGGGAGAGTATCTGTGTCCATCGTCTGTCCAGTGCAGGGAGAGTATCTCTGTGTCCCATCTTCCTGCTAGTGCCGGGGAGGGAGATCTGTCCCATGTATCACGTGAGGAGAGTAACTGTTGCCCTCCGTCATCCAGTGCAGGGAGAGTATCTCTGTGTCCATCCCATCCCCAGTGCAGGGGAGTATCTGTGTCCATCCGTCTTTGTCCAGGGCAGGGAGAGTATCTCTGTGTCCACCTCTATGCCAGTGCAGGGAGCCAGTAATCTCACTGCTATCAGTCGGAGTATCTGTCTGTCCGTGGCAGGGAGAGTTCTAGCTGTGTCCATCTGTCCTTTCGTGCGGGAAGTATCTCTGTGTCCATCGGTCTGTGCAAGAGGAGACTTCGTGCAGGGGTACGCAGTATCTGTCGTCCATCTGTGTCCTGTCTCAGTGCAGGGAGTAATCTCTGTGTCCCCCTCTATCCAGTGCAGGGAGAGTATCTCTGGTCATATCGTCTGTCCAGTGCAGGCAAGGAGTCTCTGTGTCCATCTGTCTTCCATCTGGGGACAGTTATCTGTGCATCTGATGTCCGTGCAGGAGAGTAATCTGTGTCATCGTCTGTCGTGCAGGGAGAGTATCGTCTGTGTCCATCGTCTATCCAGTGCAGGGAGAGTATCGAGCCATCGTCTATCCGTATGCTCAGCTGGAGAGATCTCGTGTCAGCTTCTCTGTCCATGGTAAGTGCAGGGAGAGTATCTTGTGTCCATGTTGAATTAGTGCAGGAGAGATGACTCTGTGTCCATCCCGCCACGTGATGGGAGAGTATCTCTTGCCATCATTAAGTCAGTATGAGATATCTGGTACAGTACCGTCTGTCCACTGCAGGGAGCGTATTTCTCTGTATGTCACTCATCCTTTATCCAGTTGTCACGGGGAGGATTAGTATCCTGGATGTTATCAATGTTGTTCCAGCTGCTAGCAACCTAGTATTCTCTGACATCTGTCTTCAGTGCAGTGGAAAGTATCTACATATTCCCATTGTCTGTCCAGGGGAAGTTTGTGTAATGTCCGTCCAGTCAGAAGATCTATGGTCACCCCTCATTCATCCAGTCTGAGGAGAGTATCCTGTCTATCGTCTGTCCATGCAGGGGAAAGATCCTGTGTCCAATATGTGTCCAGTGCAGGGAGAGTATCTTTATACCTACTTAAAGGTCGGTAGTAAGAGTTGAGCCGCATTGTCCGTCTAAGTACCGGCATATCTTTAGTTTGGACAAAGGGCTGCCACCACATAATGATGAAACCCACGCTACACCATAGTCCACATGTATCATATCCCGGCCTATGGTTAACAACATCACCAGTGTAGACTCTTGGCGACTCACCAACGATACAATCGTGGCCCTAATACGCTGCAGTACGGGTATCAACTCCTAAATCATTATATTGATTTTAGCACACACTCTAGCCAATAGCCTGTCTAGAACCACTAGTATTTGCAATAAGGATCTTTGCTGTAGTTAGAGTCTATCCTAAGATTCCACCCAGTTTTTTTTTAGATTACTCCCCGGCTTTCTCCCTAATAAAGACTGGCATTGTGACATGTGATCGCTACACTTAGAGACATATTGTAACTCCTCACACTACTAAATAGGTCCGTTCTTCTGCAGATTGAACATTACAACACATAGGGGGACTGAACTTCCCTCTCTTTGCCTCGGCTACAGTAGACGTCTATTATCCTGCATCCGTGTGTCACGTAACGATTGCCGGTTTCCTCCATATGCTTAGCAGTCAAGTTGTTGCTTACCAAGTATTAACCTTATACGTATTGTGAATTCTTTCGTGGGAGGGGACCACATCACCTATGTCAACCCGCGCTACATAATAACCTCACATAGTGGACCACGACATGCCTTCCATCTACATAACTTTGAACAGCTCAAACTTGTACTGTCCATCTGTCTCTATTTATAAGCAACCCCCCAATGTTTACCCTATCCAATTCGGTAGCATCGCCAATCGGGGTATCAACGCTCTTTCCTCTAACCCACATTATACATTTGGCTACAACCTACGCTATATGCAATCCCTACATAGCTCTAACATATGCAGAGTCCCTTATCTCCCATAAGACTATGTATGCTATGAGTGTCCACCCTACCCTCTAATCAATTACATACGTTGGAGGGACATATTGGTAATCCAAAGACATACGTCTACTGTTTCTGCTTCCCACCTTCTCTCCCCCTCAATGTCTAGTTACATTAACATTGTCAAGTAGGTGTACACTTCCATCTAATAACCGGTATCAAGTATGTAGCCAAAAGCATACACCATGTCCCCTATAAACCATATGTACCTGTTCATTTACCAACATCTTCTACTATCTACCCATTAATCCCCGTTACTTTCACTTCCGGTGATACAGCATTCCCTCCGCCAACCTTAATCCCCTACCGAACAGTCAGGTAACAGTACACGTCGTATATGCTCCATCTCGACCTCTTAAACCCTTCTATTCTTTCCTACATAATGTCTGTGATTCTATCCCTCCTTCTAATCAACCCTCCACATAGAGTTTATAACAAGTACAAATTAAATAGGTGGTAATAAAGACATACGTCCATTAGTCCAACCTTTATACCCTACCCATAATGTCTGTATAACAGTTACATGTAACAAGTATTGGAGGTTGTATAAAGACATACGTCCATCTGTCCCAACCTTTATACCCTACCCATATGTCTGTATACCGTTACATCTGTAACATGTATTGGAGTTGTATAAAGACATACGTCCATCTAGTCCAACCTTTATATCCCTACCCCATAAGTCTGTATAACAGTTCATAGTAACATAGAATGGGGTTGTATAAGAACATACGTCTCATCCCCCAACCTTTATACCCTACCCCATAATGTCTGTAACAGTTACCTATAACATAGATTGGGAGGTTGTATAAAGACATACGTCCATCTAGTCCCCCTTTATACCCTACCATAATTCGTATAACAGTTACATAGAACATAGTATTGGAGTGTATAAGACATACGTCCATCTAGTCCAACTACCTACCCATAATGTCTGTTATAACAGTTACATAGTAACATAGTATTGGAGGTTGTATAAAGACATACGTCCATCTAGTCCAACCTTTATACCCTACCCATAATGTTGTTATAACAGTTACAAGAACATAGTATTGGAGGTTGTATAAAGACATACGTCCATCTAGTCCAACCTTATACCCTACACCCATAATGTCTGTATAAACAGTTACATAGTACATCAGTATTGGAGGTTGTATAAAGACATGACGTCCATCTAGTCCAACCTTTATACCCTACCCATAATGTCTGTATAACCGTTACATACAGCTAACATAGTATTGAGGTTGTATAAGAAGTATCCATCTAGTCCAACCTTTATACCCTACCCATAATGTCTGTATAACAGTAATACAGTAACATAGTATTGGAGGTTGTATAAGACATACTCCATCTATCCCAACCTTTTACCCTACCCATAATGTCTGTATAACAGTTATAATAGTAACATAGTATTGGAGGTTTATAAAGACATACGTCCATCTCGTTCCAACCTTTATACCCTACCCATAAATGTCGTATTAACAGTTACATGTACACTAGTATTGGAGGTTGATAAAAGACATACGTCCATCTAGTCCAACCTTTTACCCTTACCCATAGTCCTGTATAACAGTTACATGTAACTAGTATGGAGGTTGTATAAAGACATACGTCCATCTAGTCCCACCTTTATACCCTACCCATATGTCTGTATAACAGTTACATAGTAACATAGTATTGGAGGTTGTATAAAGCATACGTCCATCTAGTCCAACCTTTATACCCTACCATATGTCGTGTATAACAGTTACATAGTAACATAGTATTGGAGGTGTTATAAAGACATACGTCATCTAGTCCACCTTTATACCCACCCATAATGTCTGTAACAGTTCACATGTAACATAGTTTTGGAGGTGGATAAAGAACATACGTCATCTAGTCCAACTTTATACCACCTACCATAATGTCTGTATAACAGTTACATGAACATAGTATTGGAGTTGTATAAAGACATACGTCCATCTAGTCCAACCTTTTATACCCTACCCATAATGTCTGTATAACAGTACTAGTAACATAGTTTGGAGGTTGTACTAAAGTACATAGTCATCTAGTCCAACCTTTATACCCTACCATAATGTCGTATAACAGTTACATAGTAACATAGTATTGGAGGTTGTATAAAGACATACGTCCATCTAGTCCAACCTTTATACCCTCCCATAATGTCTGTAAACAGTTACAAATAACATAGTATGGGGTGTATAAAGACATACGTCCATCTAGTCAACCTTATACCCTACCCATAATGTCTGTATAACAGTTACATAAGTAATAGTATTGGGTTGTTATAAAGACATACGTCCATCTAGTCCAACCTTTATACCCTACCATAATGTCTGTATAACAGTTACATAACATAGTATTGAGGTTGTATAAAGACATCGTCCATCTAGTCAACCTTTATACCCTACCCATAATGTCTGTATAACAGTTACATAGTAACATAGTATGGAGGTTGTATAAAGACAGTCACATCATTAGTCCAACCTTTATACCCTACCATAATGTCTGTAAACAGTTACATAGTAACATAGTATTGGAGGTTGTATATAACGACATACGTCCATCTAGTCCACCTTTATACCCTACCTACCCATAATGTCTGTATAACAGTTACATAGTAACATAGTATTGGAGGTGTATAAAGACATAGCCCCATCTAGTCAACCTTTATACCCTACCTCATAATGTCTGTATAACAGTTACATAGTAACATAGTATTGGAGGTTGTATAAAGACATACGTCCATCTAGTCCAACCTTTATACCCTACCCATAATGTCTGTATAACAGTTACATAGTAACATAGTATTGGAGGTTGTAAAAGAACATACGTCCATCTAGTCCACCTTTATACCACCATAATGTCTGTATAACAGTTACATAGTAACATAGTATTGGAGGTTGTATAAAGACATAACATCCATAGTCCAACCTTTTACCTACCATAACTGTCTGTATAACATTACATAGTAACATAGTATTGGAGGGTGTATAAAGACATACTCCATCTAGTCCAACCTTTATACCCTACCCATAATGTCTGTATAACAGTTACATAGTAACATAGTATTGGGAGGTTGTATAAAGACATAGTCCATCTAGTCCAACCTTATACCTCCCTATAATGTCTGCTTATAACAGTTACCATAGTAACATAGTATTGAGGTTGTATAACAGACATACGTCCATCTATCCAACCTTTATACCCTACCCATAATGTCTGTATAAAGTTACATCAGTAAATAGTATTGGAGGTTGTATAAAGACATACGTCATCAGGTCCACCTTATACCCTACCCATAAGCTGTATAACAGTCAGATGTAACTAGTATTGGTTGTATAAAGACATACGTCCATCTAGTCCAACCTTTATACCCTACCGATAATGTCTGTATAAACAGTTACATAGTAACATAGTATTGGTGGTGTATAAAGACATAACGTCCTTCTAGTCCAACCTTTATACCCCTACCCATAATTCTGTATAACAGTTACATAGTAACTAGTATGGAGGTTGTATAAAGACATACGTCCATCTAGTCCAACCTTTATACCCTAACCATGTCTGTCGTATAACAGTTCCATAGTAACATAGTATGGAGGTTGTATAAAGACCTACGTCCATCTAGTCCACCTTTCATAACCCTACATAATGTCTGTATAACAGTTACATAGTAACATAGTATTGGAGGTTGTATAAAGACAGACCTACCATCTAGTCAACCTTTATTACCCTACCCATAATGTTGTATAACAGTTACATATAACATAGTATTGGAGTTGTAAAGACATACGTCCATCTAGTCCACCTTTTACACCTACCCATAATGTCTGTATAACAGTTACATAATACACAGTATTGGAGGTTGTATAAAGACATACGTCCATCTAGTCCAACCTTTATACCCTAACCCATAATGTCTGTATAAATTCCATTCAGTAACATATAATGGAGGTTGTATAAGACATACGTCCATCTAGTCAACACTTTTATACCCTACCATAATGTCTGTATAAAAGTTACATAGTTACACATAGTATTGGAGTTGTAAAAGACATACGTCCATCTAGTCCAACCTTTATACCCTACCCATAATGTCTGATAACAGTTTACACAGTAACATAGTATTGGAGGTTGATAAAGACATACGTCCAAGTCCAACCTTTATACCCTACCACCCTACGTCTGTATAACAGTTACATAGTACATAGTATTGGAGGTGTGTAAAACATCCATCTCATCTAGTCCAACCTTTATACCCTACCCATAATGTCTGTATAACAGTTACATAGTACATAGTATTGGAGGTTGTATAAAGACATACGTCCATCTAGTCCAACCTTTATACCCTACCCATAATGTCTGTATAACAGTTCCTAGTAACATAGTATTGGAGGTGTATAAGACATACGTCCATCTAGTCCAACCTTTATACCCTACCCATAAGTCCTGTATAACGTAATAGAACATATGTATTGGAGGTTGTATAAAGACATACTCCATCTAGTCCAACCTTTATACCCTACCCATAATGTCTGTATAAACAGTTACATGTAACATAGTCATTGGAGGTTGTATAAAGACATACGTCATCTAGTCCACCTTTATACCCTACCCATAATGTCTGTATAACAGTACATAGAACATAGTATTGGAGGTTGTATAATAGACATACGTCCATCTAGTCCAACCTTATACCCTACCCATAAGTCTGTATAACAGTTACAAGTACACATAGTATTGGAGGTTGTGATCAAAGACAGCACGTCATCGAAGTCAGCTCCTTATACCTACCCTAATGTCTGTATAACAGTTACATAGTAACATAGTATTGGAGGTTGTATAAAGACATACGTCCATCTAGTCCAACCTTTTATAACCCTACATAATGTCTGTATAACGTTACATGCTAACATAGTATTGGAGGTTGTCAAGACATAAGTCCATCTAGTCCAACCTTTATACCCTACCCATAATGTCTGTATAACAGTTACAGATTACAATAGTATTGGAGGTTGTATAAAGAACCTAGTCATCTAGTCCACCTTTATACCCTACCCATAATGTGTTTATAACAGTTACACGTAACATAGTATGGAGGTTGTATAAAGACATACTTCCATCTAGTCCAACCTTTATACCCTACCCATAATGTCTGTATAACAGTTCCATAGTAACAGTATGGAGGTTGATAAAGACATAGTCATCTAGTCCAACCTTTATACCCATCCCATAATGTCGTATAACAGTTACAAACATAGATTGGAGGTTGTATAAAGACATACTCCATCTAGTCCAACCTTTATACCTAACCATAATGTTGTATACAGTTACATCAGTAACATAGTATGGGGTTGTTATACACATACGTCCATCTAGTCCACCTTTATACCCTACCATAATGTCTGTATAACAGTTACATAGTAATAGTATTGGAGGTTGTATAAAGACAACTACATTCTAGGTCCACCTTTATACCCTACCCATAATGTCGATAAACAGTTACACAGTAACTAGTATTGGAGGTTGTATAAAGACATACGTCCATCTAGTCAACATATACCCTACCCACTAATGTCTGTATAACAGTTACACAGTAACATAGTATGGAGGTTGTATAAAGAAACATGTCCATCTAGTCCAACTGTTATACCCTACCCATGTCTGTATAACAGTTACATAGTAACATAGTATTGGGGTTGTATAAGACATATCCATTCTAGTCCAACCTTTATACCCTACCATATGTCGTGTATAACAGTTACACAAGTAACATAGTATGTGGAGGTTGTATAAAGACATACGTCCATCTAAGTCAACCTTATACCCTACCACAATGTCCTGTATAACATTACACAGTAACATAGTATTGGAGTTTGTATAAAGACAGTCTCATCTAATCCAACCTTATACCCTACCCATAATGTCTGTATATAACAGTTACACGAACATAGTATTGGAGGCTTGATAAAGACATACGTCACTAGTCCAACCTATACCTACCCCATAATGTCTGTATAACAGTTACTAGTAACATAGTGGAAAGGTTGTATAAGACATACGTCCATCTATCCAACCTTATACCCTACCCATAATGATCTGTATAACATTACATCGTAACATAGATTATCTGGAGGTTGTATAAAGACATACATCCATCTAGTCCAACCTTTATACCCACCCATAATGGTCTGTATAATCAGTCATAGTAACATAGTATTGGAAGGTGAATAAAGACATACGTCCATCTAGTCAACCTTTATACCCTACCCATAATGTCTGTATAACAGTACACAGTAACATAGTATTGGAGGTTGTAAGCAGACATCCATCTAGTCCAACCATACCCTACCATAATGTCTGTATAACAGTTACATAGTACATAGTATTGGAGGTGTAGAAAGACATACATCCATCTAGTCCAACCTATACCCTACCCATAATGTCTGTATACAGTTACATAGTAACATAGTATTGGAGGGTATAAAGACATCACCATCTAGTTCCAACCTTTATAACCCTACCCATAGTCTGTATAACAGTTAAACAGTAACATATATTGGAGGTTGTATAAAGAAATACAACCATACTAGTCCAACCTTTATACCCACCCATAGTCTGTATAACAGTTTAACAGAGTAACATAGTAGGAGGTTGTATAAAGACATACGTCCATCTAGTCCAACCTTTATACCCTACCCTAATGTCTGTTAACAGTTACACAGTAACAGTATGGGGGTGTATAAAGACATACCGTCCATACTAGTCCAACCTTGAGTACCTACCCAAAATGTCTGTATAACAGTTACAGAAGAACATAGTATTGTGAGTGTAAAGACATACGTATTCCATCTAGTCCAACCTTTGATACCTCTACCATAATGTCTGTTAACATGTCTTACATAGAACATAGTATTGGAAGTGTTTTGTATAAAGACCTACTCCATCTAGCTCCAACTGTTATACCCTATCCCTAATGTCTGTAATTCACAGTTTTTACTATACATCGTATTGGAGTGTTGTATTAAGACATACTCCATCTAGTCCAACCTTTAATACCCTACCCATTCGCACGTTAAGTACTAGATTGGACGTGTATTAGATACACTTAGCCACCTTCTACACAATGTCTGTAAGCACATAGCTGATTGGAGTTCGTTATAAAGACATACGTCCATCTAGTCCCATCCTTTATACCCAATCACCCATAATGTCGTGATAACAGTTACACCAGTAACACTTAGTATTCGGCAGGTTGTATAAAGACACTCTACGGCATTAATCCAACTCTTTATACCTACCCATAAGTCCGTTATAACCAGTTACACATTGTTAACATAGTATTGGAGCTTCCTGTATAAAGACATCGTCTATCTCATCAATCCTTTATTTTACGCACGACCTAAATAAGTGCTGTTTATAACAGTCTACATAGTAAACATAGTCTTGGAGGTTGTATCAAGACATACGCTCTAGTCAACCTTTATACCTTACCAAAGTTCGTATAACAGTGACACTAGTAACTATAGTATGAAGGTGAAGAAAGACCATAACAAAGTCCATTCGTCCCAACCCCCTTATACCCTACCCATAATGTCTGTATAACAGTTACCTGTCGTAAACATTGTTTAGTATTGGAGGTTGTTATAAAGCAACATTTGCATCGAGTCCAACCTTGAACCAACACATAATGGTCTGTATAACCAGTAACTCGTAACCAGTATTGGAAGGTGAATAAAGACTACGTCCATTCTAGTCCCAACCTTGATACTCCTACCACATAATGTCTGTATACCAGTTACACAGTACAAATACATTGGAGGTTGTCTAAAGACATGACATCATCTAGTCCACACCTTTATACCCTACCCAAATGTCGGATAACAGTTTCACATAGCTAACTAGTATTGGAGGTGTATAAAGGACATAATCCATTAGTCCAACCTTATCCCGACACATAATTCTGTCTAAAACAGTTCCATAGTCACCATAGTATTGGAGGTTTGTGTATAAAAGAATACACCGATCCGTCCAACTTTATACCCTGCCATAAGTCTGTATAAATCAGTTACATACGTAACATCAGTATTGGAGGTTGTATAAAGACATACGCATCCATATAGTCCAACCTTTATACCCCCACCCATAATGTCTGTTTACAAACAGTGTACCAGGACATGCTATGGAGGTTGTATCAAAGACATTACTGTCCACTAGTCCATCAGGAGTGGTACATTAGGAGTTTATAATGTTAAACAATTAAACAGTGCAAGTTACAATTTATAGCAAAAATGTTACAAAATGAAATTTATCATATACACCAAAAATGTTACATTATAGTTCTTGCCATATAAACCAGAAACCTTATAATAGAGAAATGCTCAAATTCAAAATATAATATTGAATTAACCATATACACCAGTGATGAAATTTTAAGGAACTTATCATGCACACCATAAATATTACAGTATAGTTCTTAACCATACACTAGAGTATGTTATAATGTAGAATTGATCTTCTACCCCATTCATATTATTTTATTGAATTAACCATATACACCATAGATGATATAATATGGACCTTATCATACACACCATAGATATTACATTAGAGTTTTTAACCATAACTTAGAGTCTATGTTATAATGTAGGATTTATCTCATACACCATTCATATTATAATATTACATTTACCATATACACCAGAAATAATATAATATGGACCTTATAATACACACCATAGAGATTACATTAGAGTTTTTAACCATACACTAGAGTCTGTGTTATATTATAGAACGTATCTTATACATAATTTATATTATAACATTAAATGTATCATATACACCAGAAATTACATAATATGGAACTTACCATATTCACCATACATAGAATCCCACCATATACAACAGCCATGGTATATTGTGTATATCTCAGTGTACAGCAGCATCAGTATTTTATTTTACCATATATAGTAACATATTATATATTTTATCTTTTGAATTTCACTATATACAATTTAAATTGTAGTCTGCCATATACAGCTAAATATTCTCTAGTTGGCCAGGAGCAGCACATTTTGTGTGTGTGAAATACAATTTCATAATATAACTGGAGCTCACCCAAAAAGGAGGATATTATTAGCTGCATACACAAAATGGGAGCCTATAAATCTTACCATATGCACAATGATGTCATTAGTACCTGATAATCTCAATATTAAGCAGGGGAGTTGCTCAAAGTAAGCAGGGAGTTGCTCATTTTAAATCTAGTCGTACCTTATGGGGGTTTCCAATAAACATACTAACTGGTACAATGTGGAGCTTGTCATAAGCAGCATCTGTGTCACATTATGACCTCAGAAACAGTATTTTATGACATCATTATATGGTCACAACTGTACATGCAACTGTCATCCCAGCAATATAGAAGAACTTGCTCTACAAAGTAACAATTGTATAATCCCCAGGCATTATTCCATCAGTTCGGTGTTATGGTGATATAAAAGCCATAATCATTGGTTGTTACCAATAAAATATTTATGGATCTGTTTGGATCAGTAGCTTGTTAGCCCAATGTTTCTATAGGATTTATCTTATATAGTGTCCCAGGCAGGTAGGTAATAAACAAGTCCCAGCTCATTGTATGTTTAACTAAAATGTTTGTTGGTTTTTCCGCTTCCAGTGAGATTAAAATTAGCCAAGCTTGGGGGAGTGAATAGACATTCCACTGTAATATATATTATTCAAATCAGTCTCCGCAGGTGAGATGCTGGGATGGATTAGTGGGGACCTTTTATACAATTGGATACTGGTGCATTAAGAACTCGTTTAACTGATCATTGTCAAATGGATTGCACAGCCTTGCCTGTGGGTGAGTGGAACAATCTAACAAACCACCTTTAATTCATGGAGGGGGGTGTTGGCCCCACATTAAAATAATAAATAAATAGTAATAATAACAATAATGATAGAAAGTACAGCTGGGTGCAGGTTGCTTTTGCAGCTTGACCCTTGTTTCCTTCTGAATGTCAACTTTTGTGTGCAGAGGGTTTGAGGGCGAATTGAGAATCTGACATCTTTCTGATTATGTATGTTAAATGTAGGACAGAGAATAGACAGTGATTTTGTAGAGGCTGTGAGATTACAAAGCTTGTCTCTTTAAATTGCCTTGCCCTACCCCCCCCTCACTAAAATGAGGGTCTGCTGAGGACAACATTGCTACCTTATTACAGCTAATATGTTACCCCTTCCCCCCAGCATATACACACCTGAGGTCTCATTCTTGATATTTTTTAATCCCATTGTCTACTTGGTAAAGCAGATTCACACACAGACAGACATACAGGCAGATTATTGGGAATCTGGATTATGTTTAGACCACATCAGATCACTGGTGTCATTGGGGGTTCTGATTTAACTTGCAGTTTCTGGTTAACTGAGCTGAATGGGAAATGGGTGGTTCTGATATGATCAGGGAACTGTTTGTGTTTTTAAAGATTTTAAAACAAAGGAACACGTTTGATGTCTTTAGGAAAGGATATAAACATCCATTAGTCATTAAAATAATTGCAGATCCCCAGCAGGAAAATAAAGAAATAAATAAATACATGTAGAGGGGGAAAAAAAATCACAAATAAATAACTTTATCTCTGGGGGGAGGAGAAATCAGCACATAAAAAGAAAGACTATTTATAATGTATGTTCAGACATAACTATTATCTATTATCCCAAGTTCAAAACAACACAGGGAATTTTTGGAATGAGAGAGAGAGAGAGATAGAGAGAGAGAGAGAGAGAGAGAGAGAGAGAGAGAGAGAGAGAGTTTCCCCAATAAAATTACAGTCAACACAAACCATTTAACTCAACCTGGTGGGTAAACTGGGACCCCCCATTTCAATCAGCTATTGTAGAGACCCCTGCAATCACTGGAGGATTCCAGTGTCACCCTGATAATATCCAACAGTTTCAAACCAAGAAAAATAATTTCATTGGAAATATTCTTTCATTTCAGTCCAAAAATATATATAGAAACGACAACAACATAATAATAATAATAATAATAATAATAATAATAATAATACTAATTGTAATGCTGTAAACATAAATGGGATGTTAATTATATTAATAAGAATATTATATAGGTAATATTATTATTAATAATAATAATATACTAATACTAATACTAATAATAATAATACATTTAAAAAGACACGATCAATGCTATTTATTGCATAAAGAGATTTCATGTTTTCCCCTTTAACAATGAACGGAAACTTTTTGTTTATATATTAAATACATTGTTGCAGATCAGCATCTAAAATAATCAGTGGCTAATCCTGAGCAATTTGCAGGAGGTATAATAATCTCTCTGTAATGTACCACATGTATGTTCATAAACACAACCTGCGGTAGCTTAATACAAGGCAGACCTCAGGCAAGGTTATTACACCTCAAGTAAGGGAACAGTAGAACAGTATATAGATAATTACCTTAATTACTAGGAGGGACTCTAATTGGCTTTTTTTTCTGTATGTATTTTTTTTCTGTTGCACTGTGTCTATATCCAACATCCCTTGATAAATATTCTAACCTGCCTCTACATGTCTCTTTGTTTTGCAACGAATTATCGACAACAAAAAACCATTACATTAACAGGTATAATGGGATCCCCTGAGCAGTTACAATATACACACATGAAATATCCTCGTTTACAAAACATATTATTGGAGAAAACAAATGAAATTCGTTCCATAGGATGGAAATGAAAATAATACTAAATAATAATAATAATAATTAGAACAAGATGGGGATCTGAAAAAGACGAAAGAATTAAGGGAATGAAATAGATTTCCTTAACACAAAAAATAGAAACAAATTGTAACACAATAAGAATGTATATAATAATTCCAAGGAATACTCAATACATTAGTATTTATAGTATTATTATTATAGGACATATCTATCTATATGTGTGTATTTGAATCAATGCAGGGATGAGAGAAGAAGAGAGAAAAGTGCGATAAAATAATAAATCTACAGCAGGATCCCTTCTGACGGGAAAGGCTGCAGAAAAAGGCAAGGAGCTGAATCTATAATTGAGAGTAATCGTGTTAGTGTTTGAATAAAAAAATGACACAGGGTGTTTAAAGCCGATAACAACATGTTTAGAAATAAGCTATTTCTTCAAACTGGTATTTTCTTCTTTTTTTTTTATTTAAAAAAACAAAACAAAAAAAAATAATTAATTCCCAGACGAAATACTTTTTTAATTTCCGATTTTGAGCCCCCCTTTTTCAAATAAAACCGTCCAAAACCCTTATTAAAAGAAATTGTCCTTACTACAAAGGTTTTTTTCCCCCTAGCAGTGCCAGAATAGCGCCACCTATAGGGAAATCTCGTTATTTGCCTGCTTCTAGCCTGACAAAGGGCTTGGATTTATAATTTTTTTTTTGCATTTGTTTCAAATTAGAATTCTGTCAGTTCTTCTCCTAATCTGGGAAACTATAAACAAAATATCCTTAAACATAAAATAAAATTCCAATTGTCTAGTTTTTTTTTTAATTAACAATTGGTCAAATCCCACTGGCAGAAAAAATAAACAAAAACAAATGAACTCACTTTATTTTTCAAGGTCAGATGATTTAATTTTTTTTTAAAATATATAAGTAGTTCCTCTAAATGTGTGCTATTAAATATAAACCACTCTGTTTATATTTGCTGTAATCTAACCCAGGCTGTCTCCTTTCTATGCTGTTAGAATAGTCACAAATGGTCCCAGTTGTTAAACCCCCCCCCCCCTGTTTAGTTTTTTGAAAACTCTGATGAAAACTCAAATGAAATGGTCATTTAGTGCTGGAGATATAAGTGGGACTTTCCTATATCAATTCCATTTAGCAAAATTAATCTGAGTTCTCCTCCATAACTACACTTTCTTTCACTGCCAATAACCGATAAAATAGAAAATTGTAAACGATTTTATTGGTTCGGAAATTTTTTTTTAAAAGGTAAAAAAAAAAATGTTTGTTTTTTTGCGAATCTTTGTGCAAATCCTTTAATGGAAATATCGAGTTTACCTAGATTTTTGACAGTACACTGACATTGCCAGATTTGCTTAATAAAAAGCTTTAAAAAATGTTCCCAACATGACAGCCAATTGTGTCTCAACACTTTAGTGAACCAATGGAAAGATCCTGTAATCCTTTAATAATCCTTTAATCACCTTGGGCAACAATTGCGCAAAAAACGCAAAAGTTGGATGCGCCTTTTACCCCCCAGTTTTTTTTAAATTTTCTGAATAAAAAAGAATGATCTTTAACCAAATCAATGGGCCCCTAAAAAGGGTTAACCTGGGACTTATTAAATATTTCAGTGTTTCCCTAATGTCTGTCACCAGAGAGCTTGTCACCAGTGTACACAAGGTTTAAACCAATTAGTTGGTGATATTTCTCTCCCTTTTCTTCCTAGGGATAGTTGGAGGATTAAAATAATGGGGAGAATTAGTGGGTGTTTTATGAAATGGTCCCAAGCACTAATCTTTCCCCACCACTCTCCTTGGAATAATACCTATTCCTCTATTGGACATGAACTTTCCCTGTTCCCTTTCTTTGGGAATACAATACTTTATTCACACTTTTATAAGACCTCTGAGAAGCAAAAGGAGAAAATAATGAACTGACCCCCCCCCCCCTTTTTTTGTGAGAGTCACAAATACTGATCCCAAATGTTACTAGCAGGTCTGGGAGTCCCCTTGTATGACTAGAACCAGGCAGATGTTGCCTCTTTCTACGTGTGTAGGCTGCTAATGGCTACCATTAGCACAAACATGGATGGGGGGCTACTTGGAGAGAGTCCCAAAACCTGCTCACACATTACATTGGGATCTTCCCCTTAAAGATGTAAGGTCACTTTCCCAGATCTCCTACAATAAAAAAAACAAAAAACACATTTATTTATAAAAATGACACATGTTGCCCTTGTATTTGTCCTTATCCCCTATGGGGAATCTTATTGAGGACAGTCTGTACCCTTAGAGGGTGGGGCAAGTTGATAAATCCTGTTAGTCTGTGTACAAGCCAACAGCACCCCCAGAGACCAAAAGGGATCACTGTATTGCATGGGGGTGGCACAGATCTCACATTGCTATTGTCAGCCCAAATAAAAATAAAAACCTTTAAGAACAGGACCCCCCCCCCCAGCCCAGAAGGACACCCTGGTCTCATCATCATGCATCTGTCAAAAGAATCATTTGCAAGGAACAAAACAGCCATTGAGAGGTGACAGCTTCTAATGCACAGCACTTTCCAAAGTGATGAAAGTTTGGGTGATGGGGCTCATCAGAGCTTCTGGCATTGAACATTCTACTGTCTTTTTGCTTGGCAGGCTGCAATGGATTGCAAGGCAAGGAGTGCTCAAAATATAACACAAGCACAATAAAGATGACAGAAGGCACATACTAATGCAATTACACAGCCAGACCACAACAGTGCCTAGGCATAAAATAACATTTAAAAATGCAGTCACACACAATATTTGGCTAATTCTGTGTCTGCCTGATTAACTGATCCCTTACATGCTTAGCACACATTCAACGCTTTGCAATGAAAAGTCTGGGTCATTCGGACAAGGTAACTAACCTTCATCTGCACAGCTCGGGCGCCCCCCAGCGGCCACAAGAGGTAAATAGCATGTCTTTTATATATTCCTATGCATAGTTCACTTTTCCCAGAACTTGTTCTGGTTTTGTCTCTGTCTCATATTGTTATAGGAGTGGGAAACGATTTGTATGTGTAGCTGGAAAGAGGGACTTTTAACAGAATCTGTCAAACTGGGGGGCAAACACTTTAAATATACCAATTAAATGCATACATTAGTAATAAATCCATTCCTAATCAGCACTGTTGTTGCAAGGACCAGGGTTTAATACACAAAACAAGACTGCACACAGTGGAATTTCATAGGAATTCTGATGTTCCAACTACAGAAATGATCACCAATTCTACTGATATGAACATTCTCAATTGGAGCAGTTTTGCATTCATTACATAGAAATGTAAAGTAATGGGAATCATTCTGGAGCGTTCAGTGTGGAACCAGAGAAGGTATTCATGGTTAGGTTTATTTCCCCTTTAAAGAAGAACGCAGAAGGGGATATTGATATCCAATGGGTAAGAATAAAACGCTCCAGTCTGGTTGGGATCTCCTCAGTTAACGAATTCCTGTAGTTTTTCAATGGGCAGAATATAGATCAATGCACAGGGACTATACACATACCATATACATATAGATCATACACATACTATATACATATAGACCATACACATAGACTATACACATACTATACATATAGACCATACACATAAACAACTATATACATATTTACCATAGCCATTTCTCTTACTCACAGACTGATTAAAACCAGATTATATTACTATTATTATTATTATTATTATTATTATTAATAATAATAATAATAATAATAATAATAATAATAATAATAATAATGTTGTTGTTGTTATTATTATTATTATTATTAATAATAATAATAATTATTATTATTATTATTTATTTGTAGCAAGAAATAAAATAACAAAAAATAAAAGCGAATTATTAAAATGCAATGAGCACACAATAATAATAAAAAAATAACCTAATTAAGTAATTCTAATTAATATGTATATTGCCCAGCTAACAAGATCACATAACATATAATCACCATGGAACGGATCTAGTATATTTACCTGTGACAAGACTGATGGCTTATGTCCTAGTAGGGATCAGTCTAGTTGGGATCAGTAGATAAGAGTGAACAGAATGCTATTATATTGTTTTTAATGTACACATCTACTTTAGTCAATCACAGAATTCAACCCAAAGTAAAACTAGTAGTGGTTTGAATAATGTGCAATTACCAGGAGCAAACATATTTCATTCCTAACACCAGTGCCAGAAATAAAAGAAAAAAACAAATATCTACCAGCTGATTCTTATTAACAAAATACATTGTACTTAGAGTAGATAGATATATAGATAGATAGATAGATAGATAGATAGAATAGATTTATTTTCAACATTTATAAATATAACAATTCAACAGCTATACAGATAGATAGATATACAGTAAGACAAATAGATAAGTGAGGCAGATAGATAGATAGATAGATTAGATAGATCTATTTTCAACATTTATAAATATAACCATACAACAGCTAGATAGACAGACAGATAGATAGATAGATAGATAGATAGATAGATTAGATTAGATTAGATTAGATAGATCTATTTTCAACATTTATAAATATAACAATTTAACAGATATACAGACAAATAGATAAGTGACACAGATTTTCCTTAATGACACATTTTAAGTCACATGTGGAATGATGTGTAACAATATATGTAGACTGTCATGGTCATATTATAATGACATGTAACTTCCTAATACTGAGATCTTTTAGGTCAGTCAGTGAATATGACCTTATGGTAAGGAACAAATTACAACCCTCTATAATCTCTTATATTAATGATGATTATTAATGATGATTTCCCTATTATATTAGTGTAACATAGATAGAACCCCCTCACTCTTCTCAATGTGCTAAACTGCTCAGTGAGGGATTTAAATGGGAAATAAATGTGTAATTTGTTTAAATCCCACATTAAAACTGGTGGATAAAACCAGCATCCAAATGCAACTATCTTGCTTTGTGCATTAGATACTGTTGCCTGTGTGAATATCCCTATAGAGAATAATGCAATCTAACTCTATGCCACTTAAAGATGCAGTTTCTCCAAAGTTGCTGAATACCATTTCAATAGATTCCTTAGGTAGGTCCATAAGTTATACAGTGTGGTGAGATTGTTACAACTATTGGTAAGTCAGGTAAGTCATTCCCCAACTTCTGTCTTGTAAAAATATTTTCACTAACTTAGCCAGGAAGACTTAAAGCTGCAAATAATGTAAAACTGCAAGAAGCAAATTACGAGTATGTGAAAGCATTACGTCCCATAGATTTATATATTTGGGGGTTAGGGGGGTAGATGCCATTTTTAGAGACAGGTATTAATTTTAATGAACATTAATTCAGCAACCATCCATCTAATTATTACCAGCTCTGTGCTATATACATGTCATCTGATTACCCAGTGGGCCCTAACAGTCCAGTCTGACACCGTCATCTGTAATCAGCTATTCAGCCTGGTATGCAACATATAGCAGCACCAACATTTTGGCAGTATGCATATAGGGGTGTTCCAAGACCTATTATCACATAAAACAAATATTTAAATCCGGCCCGGTATCAAGTGCAGCACTGGGGGAAAATGGGAGTGGCTTGATGATGTGGGTGTGGTGGGTTTACTAACAATGACTGGTGAACTGGAGGGCTGACTTAAAACTGATTGGTGAACTGAAGGGCTGACTTCAAATTGGCTGGTGAACTGGAGGGCCGCTGACTAAGCACTGGCTGATGAACTCTAATTATAAGATGCCCAGCTAACACAGACTTGTAAATATAAGATGCCCAAATGCCTAGCCCACACAGACAGGTAAATATAGGATGCCCAAATGCCCAGCCCACACAGACTGGTACATATAAGATGCCCACATGCCCAGCCCCCACAAACTGGTACTTATAAGATGCACACACATCCCCCTACAGCTGGTTATAGATGTGAGATTGTGAACTCGACCAGCACCAAATGAGTGCCCGTTGAATGGCTGTACTGCACGATAATCATAGTTGTATGACCACTTGGTCGAGTATCAATTGTGGACCGACCTAGCAGATTAACAAACAATCAGGGAGATTCAATAAAAGTTCTTATCGTTTAAAATGGTGCTACTTTTGCCCCAACCAATCAGAACTTATGTAACATTTGAAAGCTAACATCTGATTGGTTGGGGCAAAATTAGCACCATTTTAAACGACAAGAACTTTTATTGAATAACCCCCTATGTCCATCCAAGCACCCATACATGTACAATTATCGTTTGGAGCAAAGTGAAGAGCAACAAAGTGGGGTAAAATGTGTCTCTAATGTTATATGTGTCTAAGAACCTCTCTAGGGCTCTATTTCATGCAGTTAAATGTTGCACAGATTTAGGCCTTTTTTTCCTGGAAGAATCTATTTTAACCACACTCTGCAACCCAAACAGGAAAGTTTCTGCAACTGAGAGGAATATAGACTTGCTGTTTCCTTGACTCAAACTGCATTTTCTTTAACTCAAACCCCATGAAATTCTCCTTTGGAATCAGACCACGTGAACACATAACTGCAGGTGCATGTTTGTCAGGCTTATTGCATATAGTAGCACAGTTGTAGAACCCATACACTAGATGGTAAACATCCTGCAGATGTATTCGCTAGGCCACACACATTGTTCTGTTGGGACCACAAAGGGGACCAGGTGTCTGAGCAAAATCCAAATGATACACAGTATTTCCCCCACCACCATTAAAAAATATCCTATTTATATGGCTAGTTAGGCCTAGTGTTCAATGTAATTATGGAGCAATCCATACCAAATTTTTATTAGGATAGAAAAGGATGAATAAATGAATAATGGGTATGGTAATATTGCACCTTGATTATTTGATGTCTGTGTGTCCTACAACCTCAGCATTAAAGTCATGCAATGGCTAAGACTGGATTGCAATGCACTGAGGCGCAGATATAGCTTTATAACATTGCGTTTATTATTACACCTGCTCTCCGTGCATCTTTTTTTAAAATAATTAACTGTCTATAGGGAAATGTAGCCTTCAATATTCAAATTGAAGTTTTCTGGGAAGTTTAGTTCCACATTTGAAAAAGCCGTCCTTTTGAGACCTACATTTCGTTTTTTTAGCTAGTGAGACCCACTAGCAGCGCACGGAAGCTTAACACTTAATTAACACTATTGGATTGTATGCAATATGGAGAAAAAATTGTGATCGTGTGGTAAAGATACTGGTAAAGGATTACAGGTGCCCAGAATCCCCTCTTTGTGCTGTCTATTTCTTTTTGTCTTTTTTGCAGTTCTAACATCCTGACATCATCAGAAAGAGCAAGGGATCAGTGTGAAAGGGGATTAAAACAACGGGATCCAAGATACAAACATGAACAGTTAGAGCCACTTGTGATCTGATTGCGCATTAAAAAGTGAACGCTAGTTTTGGCCAATTGGTCTGGTCTGCTTTTTGGAGAGCACACTATCACCATTTTTCGTGTGAAAAGCATGCACTTCTATTGCGCATTATTTCACACTTTTCCATGCATTCCCGTGTGCCGTAGTGTAGCCTCAGCCTAAGTGTTACTTGTTTGGGGAAAGGTGTGAAACTGATCACATAGAGACAGTGAGACAGTGAGGCAACAAAGTAACAAAAATGGAAACTCATCATCCTTGTTAGAAATGGCTTTCAAATATCCGTTCTGCTTGAGGATTCGCAAAATTCGAAAATCCGCTAATTTTGCCATTTAAGTCAATGGGGAAAAAAGTTCGGAAATATCCACCTAAAATAAGGAATTAAACAGCAGTTGTAACTTACTGTAAATGGCTCTGGGACCTGGGAAATGGTCCAAGGAACACGTCCCCACACACATTAACCAATAATATTGGAATAATAAAATTCAAAAATGATTGGTTAATGTGATAATATGATTGCAAGCATTGAAATTTTAACCAATCACAATTTGATTTGGTCCATCAGCAAACCCAGCGGAGCTCAGAAGTCATCACAGTGATGGCAGAAGAAAGAAGATGAGGGCAACACTGGCAACGTTGATGTCGCAAATGCTGGTGGTGTCACTAGTGACCACAGTGACATCGCCTGGTGTTGGCAACATCAGCGGAGTTGGTGTCTCCGGCTGTGCAGAAAGAAGACTTCGGATCAAGATGCCGGCCACACCGGCAACATTGATGTCGCCAGTGCCGCAATGTCACTGACGCCCGCAGTGACATTACCTTGTGTCGGAGACATCAGTGGCGCTGGTGTTTCTGGTTGGAAGAAAGAAGACATGCCCCCAAGGGCTATTCTGAGAATCCAAGGGGGTCCTGTTTTTGATTTGCAGGACCCCAACAAAGGCACTGACACAAAGGCACTTCTAAGTGCCAGGGAGGGGGGTCCTGGTTCGAGCTGCGCCAAAAAGGCACTTGTCAGTGCAACAAGCGACCTTCCAAGGGGCCATAAGGGCACTTATAAGTGCTGGGAGTGGGTCCTGGGTTGAGCAGCAGGACCAGCCGCAGGACTTTCTGCCGTTCGGAAATCCTCGAACATTTGGAAATCCGCGAAGGTTCGAAGATGTCTGAACATTTTTGAATGGCATTCATAGAAAGTTTGGGAAACCGATTCTGGGAAAATCCACAAGATCCATGATTAGAGCCCCCCCCGAAATCCAGGATCCAGGTTTGGCCAACCCTAATCCTTATCCTTATTGTCCTGGTGGTAGTATTAGCGTGAACCGGGGTCCAGAAAGGAACAAGGAATTATATGACAATATTGTTTTGACTATTATGAGGTTTGCACCTTTAACAAAGGATAGAAAATATTTTTGCATTTTAAGATACTTTATACATATTTATACTTTTATGTAGTCATGGGACTCCTTGGTGACTTCTAATATCCTTATATTTTATAATAAAGGGTAACATTATTCAAGAAGCAAAAATCTAAGGGCAAGGGGAAAAAAATCTATATGCTTTAACATTAAAATGGGTGTGTGTGGTTAAAATAGGGGTATGATGTGCTCTCCATATTCAATGCCCATAATAACCCTTTTAGGAATCCCTCCCTGGAAAATCCTGTGCTTACCCCTGAATGTTGTAATGTCCATTGCAAAATACTCCAGCGGTATTGCAATAATCTGCCATTCTGTTGACTTATTTAATACATTTAAATGATTTCAAATTTACAGTTTAAAGAAAAATAAAACTAAAATGCAAATTAGTCTAAACAGATAGGTCAATAGCTGTTTGCACAAGTGAACAAGTGGGAACCATTCTGCTAGTGGGTCCACAGATTTGGTCAACTATTTGGTCATTGAAATCAAAGTTCCGTATCAAAAGTTGAAGCAGGATTCTTCCAAAACCGTATCTGGAGAGCTGGGGAGAAAAATTAGCTAACTCTATGTTTAAGGGTTTTGCAGGGGTGCCCATGAACACAAGGCTTCCTTTTTTTGTGTGGTGTTTTTAAAATTCTTAATATCTGGTTAGAAGCTTAACTTATATATTTTTATAATTACTAAATTAAACCCAATTTATTATAACTAGATATAAACTAATCTGTCCATTTTCGTTGCTGTTCCGTGGAAATTGCGGTTCCGTGGAACCTATCAAATTTCCGAAAATCCTAATTAGACCCAATTGAATCAGAAATTGTTTGTATTTTCGATTACAAATTTCAAGTATTCAACAGAATTTTTAAAATTTGAAAATTTCTACATTTCTAATTTGTTTCAAAACTGGGACTAATAACTAATTATAACTAGCCTATTATAACTAGCCAATCATAACTAGCCTATTATAACTAGCTTATCATAACTGGCCTATTAAAACTAGCCTATCATAAGTAGAGATGGTATCTGGGTCCGACTCGGGCTCAGATCGGACACTGAACTCCTCGGTTCCGTCCGAAACCCGAAATTTGGGACTTTGGAACGTATTTTCAAATGTTACTGAATGTACTAGGTTAATTTCAGTAACTCTTTAAAATAACCTTGAATTTTCGATAACCCTTGAAAATACGATCGTAAACTCGAAAGTAAGTTCCGTTTTCGGATATTCGGTCTTCATTTTTTTCCTGAGTTGCGTAAATCCGAATACGGGACGAAACTTCAGAATTTGGCCATCTGTAATCATAAATAGCCTATCATAGCTAGCCTATCTTAACTGGCTTATCATAACTAGCCTATCATTACTAGCCTTTTAAAACTAGCCTATCCTAACTTGCCTATTATAACTAGCCTATTAAAACTAGCCTATCATAACTAGCCTACCATTACTAGCCTATTAAAACTAGCCTATGATAACTAGCCTATCATAACTAGCTAATTATAACTAGGCAATCAAAACTAGCCTATTATAACTAGCCTATCATTACTAGCCTATCATAACTAGCCTATTATTACTAACCTAATAAAACTACCCTGCTAGGGTATTATAACTAGCCTATCAAAACTAGTCTATTTTTACTAGCCTATTATAACTAAGCTATCATAACTAGCCTATTATACCTAGCCTATCATAACCAGCCTTTCATTACTAACCTATTATAACTATCCTATTGTAACCAGCCTATAATAACTAGCCTATTATTACTAGCCTATTATAACTAGCCTATAACTAGCCTATCATAACTAGCCTATAATAACTAGCCTATCATTACTAACTTATCATAACTAGCCTATAATTACTAGCATATTATAAGTAGCCTATTATAACTAGCCTATCATAACTAGCCTATCATTACTAGCCTATTATAACTAGCCTATTATAACTAGCCTATAATAACTAGCCTATCATTACTAGCCTATTATAACTAGCCTATAATAACTAGCCTATTATAACTAGCCTATTATAACTAGCCTATTATAAATAGCCTATTATAACTAGCCTATCATTACTACCCTATCATTACTAACCAATTATAACTAGCCTATCATAACTAGCATATCATTATTAACCTATTATAAGAAGCCTATTATAACTAGCCAATTATAACTAGCCTATAATAACTTGCCTATTATAACTAGCCTATCATTACTAACCTATTATAACTATCTTATAATTACTAACCTATTATAACTAGCCTATCATAACTAGTCTATTATAACTAGCCTATCATAGCTAGCCTATTATAGCTAGCCTATCATAACTAGCCTATTGTAACTAGCCTATCATAACTAGCCTATCATAATTAGCCTATCATAACTAGCCTACTATAACTAGCCTATCATTACTAGCCTATTCTAACTAGCCTATAATAACTAGCCTATTATAGCTAGCCTATCATAACTAGCCTATTATAACTAGC
>JAACNH010002550.1:23647-38233 GCA_019447015.1 Hymenochirus boettgeri
ACCTCCCCAAGGACAGGTAAACACCATGTCAATGGGGGTCTTCCTAACTGTCTGACATCACAAACCTCCCCAAGGACAGGTAAATACCATGTCAATGGGGGTCTTCATAATGGTGTGTCCCATGTCCCAATCGAGGTAACACAACCAGCCAATGGACAGACATGGGACCCCCATGTGTCTCTATCAGCAAGGAGAGGAAAGAGTTAACCGTAGGGCTGAGATAACATTTCATAGCTGGGGGGGTCACAAGGCTTGGCATGTCCCTGTCTGCTCAGTGATGGCCGTGGAAATGAATCCATGTGTGGGCAGTGGGGGGGCAAGTATCATAGTTACCCTGGCACAGCATGGGGGACATCAACCAATAGGCACCATGAGAGACAGCCAGTCAAAGACCACCCTAAACACACAGAGACCGCTGTGGGGGTATATATGGCCCCTCTTTATAAATCCATTCAGAAATGTATCAAAGCTTGGTAACTGTCTAAACTGGAAGAACAATAAATAAAAATTGTTAAAATGGGACTTTTCACATCTACATGGGATGCAACACGTGACATGTCTCATTCCTGCAATGGCTCATGGTTAAACTGGGTTATATTTCTATCTTTAGTAGCTCAGTAATTAGCACTGATACCTTGTAGACAATATGGTAGGCATATAGTTAGCACTGATACCTTGTAGGCGCCACAGTGGCTCAGTAGCTAGCACTGATACCTTGAAGACAATATGGTAGGTATATAGTTAGCACTGATACCTTGTAGACAATATGGTAGGTATATAGTTAGCACTGATACCTTGTAGGCCCCACAGTGGCTCAGTAGCTAGCACTGTTACCTTGTATACAATGTGGTAGGTACATAGTTAGCACTGATACCTTGTAGACAATATGGTAGGTATATAGTTAGCACTGATACCTTGTAGGTCCCACGGTGGCTCAGTAACTAGCAATGTTACCTTGTAGACAATATGGTAGGTATATAGTTAGCACTGATACCTGGTAGACAATGTGGTAGGTATATAGTTAGCACTGATACCTTGTAGACAATGTGGTAGGTATATAGTTAGCACTGTTACCTTGTAGACAATATGGTAGGTATATAGTTAGCACTGATACCTTGTAGGCCCCACAGTGGCTCAGTAGCTAGCACTGTTACCTTGTAGACAATATGGTAGGTATATAGTTAGCACTGATACCTTGTAGGCCCCATGGTGGCTCAGTAGCTAGTACTGTTACCTTGTAGACAATATGGTAGGTATATAGTTAGCACTGATACCTTGTAGGCCCCATGGTGGCTCAGTAGCTAGCACTGTTACCTTGTAGACAATATGGTAGGTATATAGTTAGCACTGATACCTTGTAGGCCCCATGGTGGCTCATACTAGTACTGTTACCTTGTAGAACAATATGGTAGGTATATAGTTAGCACTGATACCTTGTAGGCCCCATGGTGGCTCAGTAGCTAGCACTTTTACCTTGTAGACAATATGGTAGTTATATAGTTAGCACTGATACCTTGTAGGCCCCACGGTGGCTCAGTAGCTAGTACTTTTACCTTGTAGACAATATGGTAGGTATATAGTTAGCACTGATACCTTGTAGGCCCCATGGTGGCTCAGTAGCTAGCATTGTTACCTTGTAGACAATATGGTAGGTATACAGTTAGCACTGATACCTTGTAGGCCCCACAGTGGCTCAGTAGCTAGCACTGTTACCTTGTAGACAATATGGTAGGTATTTAGTTAGCACTGATACCTTGTAGGCCCCACAGTGGCTCAGTAGCTAGCATTGTTACCTTGTAGGCAATATGGTAGGTATATAGTTAGCACCGATACCTTGTAGGCCCCACAGTGGCTCAGTAGCTAGCACTGTTACCTTGTAGACAATATGGTAGGTATTTAGTTAGCATTGATACCTTGTAGGCCCCACAGTGGCTCAGTAGCTAGCACTGTTACCTTGTAGACAATATGGTAGGTATTTAGTAAACACTGATACCTTGTAGGCCCCACAGTGGCTCAGTAGCTAGCACTGTTACCTTGTAGGCAATATGGTAGGTATATAGTTAGCACTGATACCTTGTAGGCCCCACAGTGGCTCTATAGCTAGCACTGTTACCTTGTAGGCAATATGGTAGGTATATAGTTAGCACTGATACCTTGTAGGCCCCACAGTGGCTCAGTAGCTAGCACTGTTACCTTGTAGACAATATGGTAGGTATTTAGTTAGCACTGATACCTTGTAGGCCCCACAGTGGCTCAGTAGCTAGCACTGTTACCTTGTAGGCAATATGGTAGGTATATAGTTAGCACTGATACCTTGTAGGCCCCACGGTGGCTCAGTAGCTAGCACTGTTACTTTGTAGACAATATGGTGGGTATATAGTTAGCACTGATACCTTGTATACAGTACAGTGGCTCAGTACTTTACTGCTGATACCCCCTCAGATGTGTCTGTGGGAAGAGATACCATCCAAGAAATAGGAGTAAAAGGGAAAAAGAAAAGTAATTTGACTTTTTCAAGCCAAATTTATAATCCACAAAGAGTAACTGGACATGGGTCTACAGAATCCCCACAGCCATTATGACAGGATCACAGTATACCATTGCGGTCTGTGGCACTGGACTGAAATTAAGACAGGAGAATCCACCCAGTGAATTGTCTCCTCTCCAAGTGGCGAGAGGCCAGGATCACTACGGTGCCAATTTTCTAGGTGCAAAACCTGCCACAGTGAGTTGTGGTTAAACACAAAATAAATTCTTATTTCAGATTTGGCAGAAGATTCGCCAAACATGTTCTCCAGGGCAAATGCCACCCACCTCGATTTTAGGCATCTCCCACAACTGTCAACGGTGTTATTAAAACGGCACTTACCACACTGTTAATATCGGTCCAAAGATTCCGAATTTACATTTCTATTACGTTGGCATTTCACTCCCTGCAAAGACTTGACAGATAAAAAATCAATGTTTTAGCAATCGGTTTCTACTGTCCTACACCATTGTACATTAGTGTTTAACTAGCAGACCCCGCGTGCACTTCGTCCATCCCTCCCACATTGTGGGAGAAAATGTGCGCATATTTACAGCCCTAGGTTAGTATATAATAATAAATCAACGAGCAAGGTGTTTGTCATAAAATGGCAAAAACTTAATTTAGCGTCAGGAATTGAGCCTGTAATGAATCCCCTCATCATGGTCCTTGAACACATGTGATGTACAGTCCATGTAAAGTCCATGTGCAAATCCAGGTCTCACATAGTACAAAGAATCCATGATACTGGTAGACTATGGGTGCAACGTTCGCCCCTTTATTTTACACTAAGGAAAATGTATTTATATCCACGGTAGAGCCATTGGGATTATCCAAATATTAAGAAGTGGAACATTATTGTCTCAATTTGAAACTTGGTTTAATTTTCCCCTTGTTCTACTGGCCAACCAAGGATTCAACTAAAGGCTGGCATACTCCGTGTGCCTGAAAACCATAACATGTTTCCAGGATCTCCCAACAAAGGAAAGAGAGTTGAGTGGGAGAAATAAGGAAACCTACTAAGTAATAAGAGAAACGGCCACATTCATTTTAAGATTAAGGACATAGGTGGGTGTGTGAATAAAAGCAGAGAAAGAGGAGTGGTAATAATAGGTCCGCAGCCCATGGCTAATTAGCCCAGTGGGCTGCCACATACCACTAGAGATAGAACTAGGCCCATGGCTGGACTCAATAGGCCAAAACTCTCTAATGTTCAGTTTTACAGTCGCCCCTCCTGCCCCGTATAATTGTAATATTAATTACACATTAAACTGGGACCTCTAGCACTTGGATTAACAATTATTTCTATGCCGGGAGGGGCTCCCATTGTGTGCAGAACAGGAATAGTGAATTCTCGGTATTGTCTATGGATGGACCCAGTTTGTGAAATCAAATCCTCTCCCTGGGGGATAAAGTGATGGGGAGGGAATCACCTTACAGGGCCCCTCCTGTCCCACAACACACAATAGGGTAATTAGGAGCTAATAACCCTCTGACCTCTGCCCATTGTGCAAACTGGAGAGGTCCTAAATTCCCCCAGAGGTGTGTGTATGGGGGGGAGGGGGTTGTCAGGAGAGGATGCTGGGGGAATTTGCTGATAACAGTTTCCTCCTCTGTCCCATCCATCAGAGTCCTGACAAACCCCCAAGATTGATAGAAGAGACCTGGGTGTGAATGAGGGGTCAGTGCAGGTGTATGAGGATATACTGATACATTGTAACTATATGACTATATGCTTCTAAAAGGTTCTCATCCATCCAGGTCACGGTATATCTGTAATATTCATTCATCCAGGTCACGGTATATCTGTAATATTCATCCATCAGGGTCACGGTATATCTGTAATATTCATTCATCTAGGTCACGGTATATCTGTAATATTCTCCTACCAGGGTCCACGTTATAAATCTGATATCTATTACCCCAGGTCATGTTAATATCTCTACTATTTTCCATCTCATCCAGGTCATGGTATAAAATGTCTGTAATATTGCATCCATCCAGGTCATGGGTATATCTGTAATATTCCTTTCCATCCAGTCCACGGTATATTTAAACGTAAATACAATCTCATCCATCCGGTCACGGTATAGCTGTAAGGCTTTCATCATCCAGGTCAACAGGTATATCTGTATCTCTCATTCCATCCGGTCACGGTATATCTGTAATTTATTCATCCTTACGATCGGTCACTGTATCTGTAATATTCATCAACCCAGGTCCGGTATATCGTAATAATATTCATCCCATTCCAGGTTCACGGTATATATCCTGTATATTCATCCTTCCGGTCAAGGTATATCTTATATTCTACTCCATCCAGGTCACGGTAAAATCTGGTAATATTCATCCATCCGGTCCACGGTATATTGTAATATTTCATCCTCCGGGTCAGATCGTCTGAATTCATCTCACCAGTCACACGGTATAATCTGTAATTTTCTACTCCAGGGCAAGGTATCCTATTTCGGTCCATCCTGTCACGGTATCTTATTAATATTCATCTATCCATTCACTTATATATGTTATCTCCATCCAGGTCACGGTTATCTCTGTTAATATTCGTCCATCCAGTGGTCCACGGTAATAACCTCTGTAAATTCATTCCTCCATCCAGGTCAGGTATATGCGTATATTCATTCATCAAACAGGTCCATGGTATATCTGTAAATATTCATCAATCCATCGGTCATGGTATATCTGAACGTAATATTTGCATTCATCAACCGGTCGCATGGTATATCTTAATATTCATCACGGCAGGTAATCATCTCATCACATGTCAACGGTATATTTGTAATATTCATACCATCGTCACTGTTTCACGATATTCATCCATCCGTGTCACGGTATAAATATCTGTCAATTGCATCCATCACCTGTCCTGGTATATCTTGAATATTCATATCCATCCAGGTCACGGTCGTAATATTCATCTCCAGTACGTACAATATTCATCCATCAAGGTCACGGTATATTCTGTATTTCAATCCATCCAAGTACGGTTATAATATTTATCCACGGGTCACGGATTCTTGTAATATTCATCCATCCAGGTACGTGTATATCTGTAATATTCATCCATCCGGGTCCCGGTATATTCTGAATATTTCTCCCTATCCAGGTCAACGGTATATCTGTAATATATTTCATCCCATCCAGGTCCCGGTATTATCTGTAACTATTCATCCATCCAGGTCACCGGTATCTCCTGTAATTATCATCCATCCAGGTCACTGTAAATATTACTGTAAATATTCATCCATCCGGTCCACGGTATTTCTGTAATATTCACATTCTCCAGGTACGACTATATCATCGTGGTCACTGTATATCTGTAATATGCATACCATCCAATGCCCGGGTAGTATTCTGTAATATTCAATCCATCCCGTGGTCACGGTATAAATCTTGGTAATATTTCATAAATCTTCATCCATCCGGGTCGGTAAGAATATCCTGTAATATTCATAACAATCCGGTCTCAACGGTATTCTGTACGATATTCTTATCCATCCATCCGGGTCACGTATATCTAATATCCCCAGTCTCGGTATATCTTCATATTCATTCCATATCCGGCGTATTTCACCCCGTCCTCTGTACCGATCTAATCCTCCCCTCCTTCATCCTTCACCCTATGTCTTTAATACCGTCTCCCTCCCTTCCCTCTCTCTCGATCTTTCCTACGCCTCCTTACCCGTATATCTGTAATATTCATATCTCATCCCGGGTCACGGTATATCGTAATATTCATCCATCACTGACTTATCATCACCGGTCCCGGTATAATCTGTAATACTTTCATCCTTCCAGGTCACGGATAATCTGTAAAATACATAGCCATGTATAATCTGGAATATCATCACCAGGTCACGGTATATCTGGATACTCATTCTCATCCAGGTCACTGGATATATCTGTAATATCATCCTCGGGTCCGGTATAAGATCTGTAAATTCATCCCATCCGGGTCACGGTATATCTGTAATATTCATCCATCCAGGGTACGTAGCTATCTGTAATTATTCAATCCATCCGTCCGGTATAGATGCGTAAATATTCATCCATCCAGGTCCACGGTATATCTGTAATTTTCATCCCATCCAGCAGGTATATCTGTATATCATCCCAGTAAGGAATCATGTAATATCATCCATCATCCAGGTCACGGTATATCTGTAATTTCATCATATCCAGTCCCGGTATATCTTTTATGTAATAATTCATATATCCATCCGGTCACTGTATATCAATATTCTGCTAATCAGTATCGTAATTCGATATTCCATCCAGGCACGGTATATTCTGTAATATTCATCCATCCGGTCACCGGTATACTCTGTAATATCTATCCATCCGGGTCACGGGTCATACTCTGTAATATTCATCCATCCGGGTCACGGTATATATATCTGTAATATTCAGATCCATCCGGTCACGGTCATATCTGTAATAATTCAGATTCTTATCCGGTCACGGATAAACACTGTATATTTCTCCCATCCCGGTCACGTTCGTATATATAAATCTCTGTAATATTACATCCATCCTGAGTCACGGTATATATCTGTAACTATTCATTCCATCCGTCACGGTAAATTAATAACTGTAATATTCATCCATCCGTGTCACGGTAATAATCTTGTAATTATCATCCACAGTTCACGGTAATGTATTCTCACCAGTAGTATCTGAATAATTATCCATCATACGGCATATCGTAATCATCCTCGGGTCACGGTATAATACCTGTTATATATTCAAATCCATCCAAGGGGTCACGGTATAAAATTCTGTAATATTCATTCATCCGGTCACGGTATATATTTGTAATAATTCATCCTTATCCGGTCAAACGGTATTAATAACTGTAATATTTATTCAATCCTCCAGGCCCGGTATAATCGTGTTAATATCTATCCTCGGCAGGATCGTATATCTCATCCCAGGCGTTCACGGTTAATATATCTCGGTCAATATATCGATATCGCCATCCAGTCACGGTATATCTGTAATAATTCATCCATCCATGGTCAGGTATTCATCTGTAATATTCATAATCATCCGGTCGGTATAATCTGTAATATTCATCCCTCCAGGTCACGTTAACTATCTGTATAATTTCATCCATCCCGTGCACGGTAAATATCTGTAATTCATCCATCCAGGTCATATATATCTGGTAATATATTCATCCGATCCAGGTCAAAGGTATATCTTGTAATAGTTCGTCATCCATGTTCACGGTATATCGTCTAATATTCTCATCCAGGGTCCCCGGTAGATCTGTACATATCAGCCATCCCTCGGCTCCGGTATATCTGTAATATCCCATCCATCCAGGTCACCTGGTATAGTCTGGTAAATATTCCATACCATCCAGGTCACGCGGTATACTGTAATATTCACCTCATACATCATCCGGTCACGGTATATCTGTATATATCATCCATCCCCAGGTCACTGTATATTCTGTATATTCATTCAGTATTCCTTAATATTCCATCCCGTCACGGTATCATCTGTAATATTCATGGGGGCCGATCCAGGTCACGGTATAATATTCTCAGTACTATATTTAATTCATCCATCCGGGTCCGGTACTATATTCTGTACATATTTCAGTACCAGTATCACGGGCGGTATTCTGTACGATTCATCCATCCAGGTCACGGTATATCTGGTATATATTCATCCATCCATCGCATGTCATGGTAATATTCATTCCATCTCGGTAACACGTATTCCATTTATACTCCTTCCGGTCCACGGTAAATGCATCTGTAATTATTATCCATCCAGGTCATGGTATAATCTGTAATAAGTCATCCATCCATGGTCCAGGATGAACGTATAATCTGTTAATTTTCATCCACCAGTCCTGTTAATCTGTCACCATTGGGTCACGGTAATCTGTAATATTTTACATCCATCCAGGTCACCGGTATAATATCTGTAATATTCATCCATCCAGGTCCACCGGTATAATCTGTACATATTCAATCCGGCCGTAATTCGTAATCTCCTCCAGGTCACGGTATAGATTCTGTATCTATTCCTTCATCCAGGGTCCCGGTATAAATTTGTAATTCTATTCTCCATCCAGGTCCGGTATAAATCTGTAAATATTCATCCATCGGGGTACAACGGTATCTATCGTAACTATTCACCATCCAGGTCACGGTAAATCTGTAATATTCATAACCATTCCGGTGCCGGCAGTATATCTGTAAACTATTCATCCATCCATTCACCGGGAAGGTAAGAAATATTCTTAGTAATATTCATCCATAGTCATGGGTAATCTGTAATATCGTCATCCACGACGTATTTGTATCCCTCCATCCATGTGACGTTTCACGCTCGTCCATTATCTATATCATCATCATAGTATTCTTTAATATTCACATCCAGGTCCGGCGAAACTGTATAATTATCATGTCATGATTTATATCATTCAGGCAAATCATCTGGTAAACATCGGTCACGTATTCGGCTACCAGATAGATACTCTGTAAATATTTCCTATCCATTCCGGTCACGGTATATTCTGTAATATTCATCCATCGGGTCACGGTAATATTCGTAAATAATAAATTTCAATATATCCATTCGGGTCGTATATATCTGTAATATCATCCATCCAGGTCCCGGTATATTCGTAATATTATATTCGTCTCGTCATACCAGGTACGTATACTCGAATATTCTTCCATATCCAGGTCACGGTATATCTGTAATAAAGACTTATCCTCCAGGTCACGGTATATCTGGTTAATAACAAATACTCATGTATATATATTTAAAAATCCCAGGTCACGGTAATATCTGTAAATATTCATCCACAGGTCACGAGTATAATCGTAATATGCATCCATCCCGGTCACGGTATAAATCTGTAATATTCATCCATCCAGGTCACGGGAGATAATTCTGTAATATTCATTACCATCCATGTTCACGGTATTAATCTGTAATATTTCATTCCTCCAGGTCATCGGTATATCTGTAATATTCATCTCAATCCAGGTCACGGTATATCTGTAATATTCCATACCAGGTCCGGTATATCTGTAATATCATATTCATCATCCGGTCACGGTATATTCTGTAATATTATCCATCCGGTCACGGTATATCGTATTTCATTTCATTCCAGGTCCGGTAATATACTTATATTCATTCCATCCGGGTCACGGTATATCTGTAATATTCATCCATCCGGGTCACGTATGAAATCTTATATTCCTCCATAGATACCGGGTGCACGGTATATCTGAATATTCATATCCATCCGGGTCACGGTATTAAATCCTGTAAATATTCAATATCCATCGGGGTCACGGTTATCTGTAATATTCATCCATCCGGGTCCACGGTATATCTGTAATATTCATTCCATCCGGGTCACTGTATACTCTGTACATAATTCCTCCATCCGGGGGTCAGGTAAAATAACATCTGTTAATATTATCCATATTCCCCGGGTCACGGTATATTCTGTAATATTCACTTCTCCATCCGGGTCACGGTATATCTGTAAATATTAAAAAGTTTTCATCCATCCCGGGTCACGGTAATATCTCTCGTAATATTCATCATCCATCCAGTCACGGTATATATATTCTGTAATCATCATCCAGGTCCGGTATATCTGTAATATTCATCAATCCCAGGTCACCGTATATCTGTTCCTAAAATATTCATCCACCAGGTCACGGTATATCTGTAATATTCATCCATCCAGGTCACGGTATATCTGTATATTCATATCACATCCTCCAGGTCAACCGGTATATATCTGTAATATTCATCCATCCAGGTCAGGTATTGTCTTTGTAATATATCCATATCATTCTCATCACATCCAGGTCACGGTATAATATATCTATCTGTAATATTCATCCATCATCCAGGTTCACTGGTAATCTACTGTATAATATTCATCCATCCAGGTCACGGTATATAATCCTGTAATAATTTCCATGCCATCAGGTCACGGTAAATTATCTGTAATATTCATACATCCGGTCACGGTTATATCTGTTAATATTCATTCATCCAGGTCACGGTATATCTGTAATATTCTTCATCAGATCCGGGTCCACGGTAATATCTGTATATCCTCCATACTCATCCAGGTCACGGTATATATCTGTAATATATCATCCATCCAGGTCACGTATATCTGTAATATTCATCCTCATTCCAGGTCAGGTTCCCTGTAATATTATTTCATCCATCAGGTCACGGTATATCTGTATATTCATCATTCCTCCAGGTCACGTATAAATCTGTGCATATTGCATTTCTACATGGAGGTCCAGGTAACACTATCTGCATCCACGGTCAGGTATATCTGTAATATTCATTCCCACCGGTCCAGGGTCACCATTATTCTGTAAGTAAATTCATTCACTCAGTCCGTCACGGTATCATCTGTAACTATTTCATTGCCATCCCAGTACACGTGTAGCTATCTGTAATATTCATCCCATCCAGTAGCCGGTATAATGCGTCATATCATTATCCCGTAGTAATATTGGAATCAGCCTCCAGATATATCAATTTCATCCATCCAGTCACGGTATATTGCTGTAATATTTTCCATCCACTCCATGTCATGGTAATATCTGTATATATTATCATTTCGGCAACGTCATAGGTAGATAATTTCATCATCATCCGGATATCGTATATCATCACCGGTTTCACGGTATATTGTATACTCAGGGCAGTATTCTGAATATATCATCCATGCACGGTACTTATTACGGTCAGTAGACGATATCTCCTCCGGTAGGTATTCTTTCATCCATCCAGTCACGGTAATGATCCTGTAATACGTCATGTCCGATATCCGTAATTTCATCCATCCAGGATCACGGTATATCTGTAAATATTATTCATCATAATCCGTGCTATTGCGGGTTCCCGACGCCTTGGACACCCAATTGGGTGTACGGAACGAAAGTTTTGGCAGAACTTCGGCCCCTGTGTAGTAGGCATTTTTTTTTTTTTTTTTTTTTTTTTTTTTTTTTTTTTCGCCCCTATAGCAGCTCTCGTTTTGGATGATCCGCCAAGTCAGTCGTGCAAATGACCGTAACAACCGTTTCACACAGGACCCGTTTTCCATTCAGGCCAACACAAAGTGCTAACTAACGGGGCCCGCCTATCTTCTGAAAAACGTTTGTTCGTACACATCCACTGTCATGGGTCCGGGACCTCAACAATAGCACGAGTGATACATTGTGCCAGAAATGTTATTTATACAACTGTTTACTATATAATATCAACGGAGATATATAATTGAATACATTGTTTACTAATAAAATCAACGGATACGGAGATTATTTGATCCCAAACCTCTGGTATAAATCACCATAAATAACGGAGATATATCATTGATACATTGTTTACTATAACCAGAGATATATATTGATACATGGTTACCTATAACCCGGGATTATACTGGATACATTGGTTACTATACTTAGATAATATTTGAATATGATACATTTAAAAAAAATTTGTTACTATAACGTAGATCTATATTGATACATTGTTTTTACTTACTAAGCATACCGCGGAGAGATATATATATTGAGACATTGTGACTATAGGAAGATAATATTGATACATTGTTACAAATAAACGGAAGCTATATATATATGAATACATTGGGGTTACTGACAGCGATATATATTGATACATTGTTACTATAGAAACGGGAGATATATATATCTATATATATCTATTCTATATCTCTATATATATATATTATATTATATTGAGACATTGTTACTACTCAACTATAGCGGGGATATCTAAATTGTTCCACTTGTTCGCATAGTACTATCAACGAGATATGTATTGATAACATTTGTGGAGTGAATTTTGAAGACCGGAAAAGAAGTTGAGAAGAGAAGAAGCCACAGAACTATTACCAAAATACGGGGATAATATTGAACATTGTGACTCTACCGGAGGATAATATAATATTGATAACATTGTTCTAATACAGAGATATAATTGATACAATATTGTTGTACTCACTATACTGAGATATATATTGAATACACATTGTTATTATAACGGAGATATAATTGATAATTTTACTCTAACGGAGATATCTATTGAACAGTTGTTACTTATATGGCGATATAATTGATTTCATTGTTCTTTATACCCCGGAGATTTAATTGATTTTTATATCTTGTTACTATAACGGAGATTATATATTGATAACATTGTGACATAAGAACCACGGAGATATATATTGAATACCTTGTTATCTATCGGGATATCTAAATTTGGGTACATGTTTACTATACGGATATATTTGATACTTTGTAAACTTATTAAACGGAGATATCTTGATACATTGTTACTAAATAAACACGGAGAAAATATATATTTATACAATGTTACTATAACGGAGATATATATTGATACTTGTTACTATAGCCAGACTAATAACGTAGATATATTTGAATACATTGTTACTAAAACGGAGATATCTTTTTAATACACTTGTTACTATCCAAAAAAAAAAAAAGCGCGATTATATTGATACATTGTGACTATGCGGAGATATATATTGATACAATTGTTACTATGGGCACGGAGATATATATTGGATACTTGGTGCTATCGGAGATATAATATTGAGACATTGTGGCTATAAACGGTAGACTATATTTGATACATTGTTGCTATACGGAGATATATATTGATAACATTTGTTACTAAACGGGATATATATTGATACATATTGTGGACTATGGCGGAGATCTTATTGGATTACAATTGTTACTATGCCGGAGATATAATATGATTCATTGTGCTATACGGGAGTTATAATTGCATACATTGTGTTACTATTACGGAGATATATATTGATACAAATTGGGTTTGCTATACCCGGAAGCTCTATCAGTTGCTATACATTGTTTCTCTAACGGAGATACTTATTGATACATTTGTTACTAACGGAGATTATTTTGATACATTTGTGGCCTAGACACGGAGATATATATTGATACATTGTTTCCTGACTATGCGCGGGAGATATATAATTGATTACATTTGTGGCGATATTGAAGATATATCATAATTATATTATATAATTATATATATCATCTATATATATATAATATATTTATATCTATTATATATATTATTGTATTTGATACATTGTTACATATCGAGTTATTATCTTGATACAATTGTACTACTATGACAATTACGGAGATATATATTGTCATTTTGACTATACCGGGATAATATTGATACATTGTTACTATACATAACGGAGATGTATAATTGAATCTTGTGACATAGAAAACAACGTAGATATAATATTGATACAATTGTTAACTATAAAACGGGAGATATATTGATACATTGTTACTTACGGAGATGTTATTAAAATTGAGTACATTGTACTTTGCGGGAATATATATATTATATTGATACATTGTTTACTTTCGGAGATATAGATATATTGATCCAAATTGTTACTATACTGAGATATAATTGTCCTTGGTTATTATAAAAACTGAGATATATCATTTGCATACAATTGGTTTACTGTACGGAGATTATATTTGACATTTTTTATATACGTAAACGAGAATATATTGATAACATTGTTTACTATACGGGAATATATACATTGATACACTTGGTTACTTTAACCGGAGATAACTCTCTGATACATTGGATTTACTGATACAGAGATATATATTGATACATTGTTACTATAAAAAACCATAATACGAGGAGATTATATATTGAGACATTGTTTACTAATAAAACGGAAGATTATATCTGATACATTGTTTACTAAAAACCGGAGATATATATAATCTTGATACATTGTGACGTATACGGAGATATAATAATTGATACATTGTTACTATAAGTGAGATATCTTGATCACAGTTGTTCTATAAACGAGATTATATTGAGACATTGTTTTTACTCAAACGGAAAAATATTCTATCTATTCTTCTACTCTCTCTCTCTCTTCTCTCTATTCTCTCCATCTATCC
>JAACNH010002551.1:0-38185 GCA_019447015.1 Hymenochirus boettgeri
TAGTAGGGTTACCATGTACTAGGATACCATGTACTAGGGTTACCATGACCTAGGGTACCATGTACTAGGGTTACCATGTACTAGGGTTATCATGTACTAGGGTAACATATAATAGGGTTACCATATACTAGAGTTACCATGTAGTAGGGTTACTATGTAGTAGGGTTACCATGTACTAGGATGTTTCCCATGTCTAGGGTTACCATTACCTAGGGTTACCATGTACTAGGGTACCATGTATGTCCTGTAGGGTTACCATGTACTAGGGTTATCTGTACTAGGTACCCTATAATAGGTTACCATGTACTAGGGTTATCATGTACTCGAGTTGTACCATGTATAGGGTTACCATATACTAGGGTGCCATGTAGTAAGTTACTATGTACTATGGTACATGTAGTAGAGTTAACCATGTCCTATGGTTACCATATACTAGGGTCCCATGTCTAGGGTTACCATGTTCTATGGGTTACCATGTAGTAGGGTTACCATGTATAGAGTTACCAATGTACTGGGGTTAATATGTACTATAGGTTACCATGTAGTAAGGGTTACCATGGTTCTTAGGGTTACCATGTAGTAGGGTTACCATTACTAGGTTGACCCATGTACTGGGGTTACAGTATGTACTAGAGTTACCATGTCTAGGGTTCCATGTACTAGTTATCTTAGGGTGTACCATTTAGTAGGATTTTATCCATATACTAGAGTTTACCATGTAGTAGGAGTTCCTATGTACTGGGGTTCATGTATAGGGTTACCATTTTAGGGTTTACGATGTAGTAGGGTTACCATTTCTTGGGTTACATGGGGTTCTGGGGTTTCCATGTACTAGAGTCCATGTAGTAATGGTTAGACCATGTGACTAGAGTTACCATGTAGTGGGTTACTATGTACTGGGGTTACCAGTGTTCTGTTCGTGGGTTAACCATTTTGGGTTCCATGTAGTAGGGTTACCATGTACTAGGTTACCATGTGAGTATGTTATATGTATTCTGGGTTACCTGTTCTTGGGTTACATGTTCTTGGGTTTCCATGTAGTAGGTTACCATGTAGTAGGGTACCATGTACTAGAGTTTCCATTGTAGGTTACTATGTATAGGGTACCGTTTCTTGGTTACCATTACTTGTCAATGTTCTTGGGTTACCATAGTTGAACTTTATGTTCATTTATAGAAAGACCCAATAATTCCCGGTAATGTCACATAAAATCATCACAAATTTAAAATCCCTTTAAAGACCATGTCCACCCCCCAAAGTATATAATAACCTCCGCACAGTTACCCACACCCCCCGCACTGCCCGATAATAATTTAACAAGTGGTGAGTTTTTACTCACTTATATTTCCCTTTAACAAGGATGAGATGTAACTTCCTGTGGCTCTATATCACCAGGTGGCCTATGACAGGAAGATTATTACATTCTATTCCTTGGCTGAGAGCCGTCAACCTATTTCGCGGTTCCTATGAACTGGTTTACCGATGATGAAGGGAGTCTGGAAGCTCTAGATTACCTGGCGTTTTCCTATTATAAAGTAATTCCAGAGTTCTAGATAATTCTGGCCTTCTCTGGGTTCTACCACAGTCTGCCCGGGCCCCGGACAAAGCATAGTGTTAGGGCCCCCATAACCCTCTGTAGTTTTGGGCACCCTGTAGAGTAGGGACTGTGGATAATTGTCCTTTTGTCCCCTGGAAACACAGCCTTGGGGCTACTAATCACCGACCAACCAATAGAAACCGACCATGGCTGTTGAATGTGTCAGTTCAGTACATCCTATGTGAGACTGGTCCATTCCGTATGACATCATCATGGCTCTGGTTGGATTTATTATTGGATACTTATGTCATGAATTGGTGCTCCTTTTTGCTTTGGCATCATTATTCAAAATTAGTAGTAGAAATGAACAACTGAGGTAAGATCAGCCTGATTTATATTTCAGTTTTCATGTCTATGAAATGTCTGATGGAGTTGGGACCGTTGGCATCCATCTTTATCCCAGCTTGTCCTTACTGATTGGTCCCATCAGCACGGAGAATTAGAATGCCCATCTATGGCTCCCCCTGTTGACCAGAACCAAGAGTCAGAGACCCAATGCAAATGATATTTTCACCAACTGCCATCTAGGGGATTATAGGGGCAGATTTATAAGCAATAATTATGATAGAATTTAAATCTAGTCCATTTCCCTCGTTATTTTACATTATTTTATTAGTGATTGTTATATTATACCATTCTGTTTGTTTTACAGTGTTATTTTATAATAGTGATCTGTTATTATACCATTCTGTTTTTTCATGTTATTTTATAATAGTGGATTGTTATTATACCATTCTGTTTTTTACGAGTGTTAATTTTATAATAGTGATGTTATTATACCATTCTGTTGTTTTACATTGATATTTTATAATAGTGATTGTTATTATACCATTCTGTTTGTTTTACCGTGTTTTTTATATATAGGTGATCGTCTTATATACCATTCTGTTATTTTACATTGATATTTTTATATAGTTGATTGTTATTATACCATTCTGTTATTTTACATGAATTTTTATAATATGATTGTTATTATACCTTCTGTTTGTTTTACATGTTGATTTTATAATAGTGATCGTTATATATAACCATTTCTGTTTTTTTACGGGTTTATTTTATAATAGGATGTTGATTATACCATTCTGTTATTTTACATGATTTGTTTTATAATAGTGATTGTTATTATAGCCATTCTGTTTTTTACAGTGTTAATTTTATAATAGTGATTGTTATTACCATTCTGTTGTTTTACATATGTTTAAATAGTATTGTTTATTATACCATTCTGTTGTTTTTACAGTTTATTTTATAATAGTGATTGTTATTATCCCATTCTGTTGTTTTAACGCTTTTTGTGATTGTTTTATAATAGTGATTGTTATTATACCATGTCTGTTGTTTTACAAGTGTTATTTTATAATGTGATATGTTATTATACCATTCTTTTTCTTACTGTTGTTTTATACTAGTGATTGTTATTATACCCGTCTGTTGTTTTACAGTGTTATTTTATAATAGTGATGTTTATTATACCATTCTGTTGTTTTTACAGTGTTATTTTATATAGTGATTGTTATTATAACCATTCTGTTGTTTTACAGTGTTTATTTTATAATAGTGATTGTTATTTATACCATTCTGTTTTTTACATTTATTTTATAATAGTGATTGTTATTATACCATTCTGTTATTTTATTGATATTTTATAATAGTGATTGTTTTATACCATTCTGTTTTACTTGTTTATTTTATAATAGTGATTGTTATTATACCATTCTGTTGTTTTACAGTTGATATTTTATAATAGTGTCGTTATTATACCATTCTGTTTTTTACATTTTTTATAATAGTGATCGTTATTATACCATTCTGTTTATTTTACATTGATTTTTATATGTGAATGTTTATTATACCTTTGTGTTTTATCATTGTTTTATAATATGGTTATTTACCATTCTGTGGTTTTACAGGGTTATTTTATATATAGTGATCGTTATATACCATTCTGTTGTTTTACAGTGTTGTATTTTATATAGTGATTGTTTATTATACATTCTGTTGTTTTACAGTGTTGTTTTAATATGATTGTTATTATCGCATTCTGTTGTTTTACAGTGTGTTTTTATAATAGTGATTGGTTATTATACCATTCTGTTGTTTTACAGTGTTTGTATGTTTAATCGTGATTTGGGGGTTATTATACCATTCTGTTGTTTTACATGTTTGTTTTATAATAGTTGTTATTATACATTCTGTTGTTTTACAGTGTTTTTTATAATAGTGATTGTTATTTACCATTCTTGTTTTTAACAGGTTGTTTTATAATAGTGATTTTTATTATACCATTCTGTTGTTTTACGTGTTGTTGACGTTAATTCTGTACATTAATGTGCGTATTATTTACGATAACGTCCGTTTATTACCTCTCCATCATAAAATAACAATACAGTCCACAATTTCACATTGTAAACATTATAACCGTAGACAGCATCGTAGCTATATATTGATAGCCCCATATGTTTAACCTCTAAGCTTTAAAAGTCTACTGTATTTCCATCCTGTCCTGTGTATAAGTGACTAAGTCACACATCTGGAATTCGTCTGCTGTTTGAATGGAGTTTGTACCAGGTTGCCCAGAGACAATACGAAGGTAGAACCTCAGTATCGACAGACGTTTTTAGCCCTTTAACACCAATGATGAGTGTAATATCTAACATTTATGCTGTGAAAAAATCAGGATCCTGCAGGCTCCCATTACCGGCAACTGTGTGGGTACAGTTGGTAGAAAGCAAAAATGGGAACTAAAGTCAAATGAAACGATTCATCTTATTTTTCTCTATAATCAGATGAACTATCGGGAGACGTAAAAACAAACAAAATATCAACTTTTGTACTATATTAGGTTTGGTGATTTTTTTATACGCCTTTGATGAACTAAATTGAATGTATATTCCCTATCAATAAATCCGTAACTAATTGATAGGGAATTTTCAGTATAATACAAAGGATTACAATGGGCCTATTGACGTATTTGACGGCTATTGTACCGCTGAAACGGTAATTGAGATCAGGACATTCAACCTCTGTCCATGAAACTGGTAGAGACCCTCCCTCCCAAGTAAGAGCTGTTAATATCCATACGTGTAGGCCTGAAGTTCCGATCCTTAACACTCAGGGGTAGAAGATCTCAGCCAAGTTCCAGGCCGAGTTTGAATTAGAATGTTAACACTTTCCTGTCTATAAGCTCATTCCTGTCCCAACTGCCAAGATCCCTCCCTCGTCCCTGTGAGAGCCCATCCTTGTAGAGACATATTTATTCTTATATACAATTACTCAGCGTACTGAAACATTTTAAACTGTGTGCTGACACAAATCTTCGTTTGTAAGCAGCTTAACCCCATTGGTCAGAAGCAATGTGAACCGTAGACAGTCCACTTGTGTCGTTGGTCATTTAAAGCTGAGCAATAAAAGGATGATCAACTAAAAGATGTGTTTGGAAACCGTGGAACTTCCCACATGGTGCGTCTGTATCCAACGATCCAATGATCTCCCCTTCAGCTGTGGTTTAATATACCGAACTCCTTCCTACCATAACAAATGAACCGCGAGTTCTGGTCCGAGATCCAATTTTCAGAAAAAATTGTAAAAATCCAAAAAGGACCCGTCGCAGTCAATGAAAATGAGAGCACTAATAGCATAAGCTTGTTGTAGTTAAATTGGCTCAGGCACCTGGGAAATATTCTGGGGGAACACTTACATATAAACAACATTCTTCACGTCACTCTGCGATCGAGGGTTCGCGTAATTGGAGTTGCCTTGGAACTTGATACTGCGAAAGCGAATCCCGACAACCACAGATTCTCAAATATTCAAAATGTATTTTTAAATATTATATTAAAAAAGTTCCGTGGTATGAAAACCGGCCTTCATCCCCTAGTCTCTGAGGAGTTTGGTTTATCGCCACCAAGTCCTGGCACGGACCCCTCCAGGGTTTTTTCATGACATCTATGTTTCATTTTTGTTTTTTTACTACAAAGATACATTTTTATACTGTAAGTGAGTGAGCACTCTGCTGAGTTTTTTTGGTCACAGCTCCTCCACTGCTTCCCAACTCCCTGCTTCTGGTAACACCTCCCTGGAGCCAAATTTAAATGTGTTCTTACGCGCAAAATAACCATTGGTAACAGCAGAATGACTGAACCTTCATCCTATTTTAAGGATATGATTAATTGCCATTGGTATCTGTTACTTTGTCTTACTGGTTGTTTTAATTAATTATCGCTCGCGCTGGTGCCCTTCCTGTTTCACTCATCTCTTATGATCTTAGTACCAAAATGCATCTCCTGCTAAGCACCGTGGCAGCACCCCTTGTTTTTACATCAATACAGCCTGAACTTTACATGAATGTTGAGTTACGTTTTCCAACACAAAATTGAAGCAAAACTTTCCAACTACAAACCATATAGCAGCAGATTGGATCAGATTGGTTGGTACAGTTAGTGTTATGAACGGGAATTAACAGCTGGTCTGGCCTCTCTTACAGGCAAGGAAACTTTTCTACGCTTTGGATCTCTCTAAGGAGTGTCTCGCTATGGTAATGAATGGTTAAAGAACCTCATTTATATCGCAACACTGGTACACACCACAAGTTCACCATGACTGATAGCCGTCGTGCATGTAGAGAGCCGTAATGCCCTGTCCGTATATTACACTGTAAGGACACGTTATGCCCCTTTTAGCATATCAGTCAACGTGTATGTGTAGGATATTGTACAATGATGGGGATTGCACCCCTATTCTCCACACATTAAGGGGCCCATCACCAACCCATCTGTGGTCTTACATAATTCTGCTACAAGACAACGTGATTGGTCAAAAATCTCCCGTTAAATCTCCTCACTTTAGCTTCACTGACATTTTACATCGTCATGGATGGATCTTGTGCAAATTAAAGCTACAAACCGTCCTTATTCAAGGTATCAATATGGCTACATGAAGTCGCTAGCACCCTTATATTCCCTTAACTGCCACTGCCCCTTGAAATTCTGTATTTTTGTGTTAAAGGTAAGTTGATTTTTTAGCTTTAGATCTACTTGTGCCTTAATAATAATTTTTGTCCTATGGTTATTGTCCCAGATCCAGATAACAGAGGTGTGCACAAAACGTAGCGAAGTACAACAGATCTTGTATGGAACCTGGGGGTGTGAGGAAATAAGAAGCAAATTACCCGTACGACGCCAACGTTACCCACCTGCAAACTGAGCCTTTAGAATGGAATTGTGGCCAACTCTGGATTCCAATGGTACGCGATTAGATTTCAGTGCAGTCATCTATTCATCTGGTCCTACCTGATTAAATGTGTCACATACAGTCACAAGGTAGTCTCCTAAATTGGAAGTGACCTGATTGATTGGGTCCATTATATGTTTTAGATCCAATGGGTTTTAACGGACACGGTCACCCGTTACCTGGTCATGTTGTTGTTATCAAGCAACTTCTGTTCCATTACTCACCTGGGCTTTCATTCATTATTACCTACCCTGCAGGAACTCTGGGTTTAACTTCTTCCCTTGCTCTCTTCACGTTGTTAAGATTGGGGTGCTGGTACTGTAGAGAAGTCCAGCCACACGTTTTTCATATTGCAGTACCATAGGGTTTGTTGTGGCATTTTACTGGCAATAGTGTGCTAATATTTTCATTATAAACTTTTGTCCTGTTGTTACTATTCCCCTCCCCTTTTATCACTAGATTTACCCAGTGTGCTGCTTAGATTTGCGTAAATTCCCTGAGACCCATATCTACTAGCACCTCAACCTGCTGAGTTGTTTAACTGCTAATCAGCTCCATTGTTCCTTTCGTTGTTCTGAAAATACAAAACATCCATTACCTGTTTGGCCGGCCCATTTGCATTTGTTAGCTAGAACCCAAGGAAGGTTGACATCTTTCAGAATGCCTGCATCCATTTATAACAAAAGACACATCGCCAATATAGAGACACAATCTGTTTTTATATGTTTTAGTGGTTTCAAATTTGGCCAGAGTTTACAGAGTTTGCAGACCAGCGTCCATCGTCCCTGCACTTTGGCATTCAGTGAATTTCTGACATGTTCACAGGTACACCTGCTGCGTTTCCGTTGCTGCTCTCTTGACCTTGCGCCTGTGTTGTCTGTACAGTCCCCTGGCAACAGCGCTGCAACACTTCACGCACCAGTGCCAATAAATGTTCCTTGTGCTGCAATGAATCGCAACGGAGTTCTTTAGCTCAGACTCAGAACATCTTCTTTTGCCTGTTTCGACCTGTACATGCCTTGTACAAAATGTAGCATTCACCGCTGGCCAGGTCCATCATTATTGTAAAAAAGGTCCTTGGGGTTGTGAAGGTCGTGGGGGGGGGGCATAATTTTTTCTTTTCTATGGGGCCGCATTCATTTCTAGCTACCGCCCCTGGCTAATATGACTTAGCTGAAAGTAGCAGGGATCATCAGCAACCATACAGCTGGTTTACAAATCATAAATGGCCCACAGTTAGAGAGTGACGGTATAGGCCAGGGGACCCCTGTTAGTCAGCGAGTGACACAGCCGGCCCCCCCATTAGTACGCGAGTAACAGCACGGGACCCCCCGTTGTGATATGGAGTGACACGGAACCCCCCAGTTAGATAGTGAGTGACAGGGACCCCAGTTTGTAGTAACGTGGCAGGGTGACCCCCATTAGGTAGTGAGTGACCAGGCGCCCCCCTGACCTCGCAGCACCAGCGTCAGACTTCGATAAGTGGGTGCCCGACCAGTTAGAGCGGGCGCAATTGCATACATGGAGACTGAAGTCTTAGAAAGTTTTCATTTATTTCATGTCTTGTATCATCAATTTCTCATTCTGTTTTCACCACTATTGTTTAACGACTTGTGTTTTCCTATATTGTGAATTGTGTCTGACATTGGGGGACTTTTGTATAGATGCAGGCATTTCTGAAGTTTCCACGTCCCACCACAGTTTTGATCTGGCTCTCTGAGTACAATGCAAATGTGCCATGCTTTACAGGTATGGGTGATTTGGCACAACAATAGATTGCAGATAATCAACCGAAGACCTGTGAAAAATCTCATCAGAGGTTGAGCCTGCCACCAGAACTAAAAATTGGTAATTCATGTTTTTATTACCAATTCAGTTCCTCAATGTACTGAATTGCCAGAATAAAAACGATATTCATTTGCTTTCAGATTCACATGGAGCTATGAGACCCCGAATCTTTGCACTATGATGACTAGACACACAAACCCGTATTTTAATTTCTCCAGCCTATGAAATGAAGGAAATGGTGAGTCTCCGCCCATATGTGGTCCTGTACCCGACTTTGGCAGCGACGTGGAAGCAGATAAAATAAGGGGACTTTGCCACCCATGGTAAGTGTCCAGCGCAGTCACGTAGATAAACCCGTCCCCAATCTAATGGTCTCTAATCACACTCTTTAAGACGGAGACGATTGTCTAATTCACCTCTGTCTCATCCCCGTAGATTCTTTTTACAACCATGAAGGGTATTGGCTGTACAAAAAACCATGAAAGTGTATTGGCTGAACCCAATATGTCCCTGATATATATCCATAGAATGAGATACAGCGTGTATAACTAGCCAATCCATTAACAGCACCTTCTAACAGGGCTATTTCCCCGAGAGACGTTACTATTGTGTCTTAAAGTCACGTTTACAATGTACTACGTTAACTGGACTTTCAGTCACAAGCACTGATTGCCAGACTATCAGCACAGTGCAATTGCCTACAGGGGGCGATATAGCGATTCAACATAGCCGCTGTATCTGTCCAACAGACATGTGTTCCCGTTATTGATTATCCCAGTGTTTATTTTCTCTATCCCTAGTGTCCATCATGCTTAATTGTTTATGCTCGGTATATTACAACCGTAATCTTTGTCATTCCGTAAATCTAGTGACGTATCCGTATGAGCAATTCGTTAATTGGCAACCGTATAACGTTTGTCGTTTCCGTATAAGGACCGTATCCGTGATAGCACTCGTATATTGCAAAGCCGTATACGTTTGTCGTTCCGTATATAGTGAACCGTATCCGTATAGCATTCGTTATATTGCAAACCGTATACGTTTGTCGTTCTCGTATATACGTTACCGTAATCCGTCTAGCATTCGTATATTGGCAAACCGTATACGTTTGTCGTTCCGTATATAGTGCACCGGTATCCGTATACATTCGGTATTTACAACCGTATACGGTTTCTTTCCGTATGTAAGTGAACCGTATCCGTATAAGTGCTCAGTTGCTTTGGTTCCAAATAAACATCTGTAATAATAAGTGAACAATCACCATATAACCCGCATCATAAATCCCGTTACACAATGGGTGGAAATTTTCCTAATTTTGTCCTGGCCCAGTGTCCTGCTTATGGATTGCCCCTCCTGTGTGGTCTCGCTCACATTGTTTGTAATTGACGGGTGAATGAGGGGATGTACTGAATTACCAACAAACCCACATTTTTACACTAACAAAATGTGAAAATATCCCCTCCAAAAACACCAATAAAGGTAAAATCCCACACATTCAATAGCATGAAATAATGTAACCCCCTGAAAACTGGATAAAGAATCTGAGTATGTCAGTGACTGGCCACACCCCTGACTCAGTCACAGGCTCCCTTACCTAATCTTCCTGTAAATAATTGGCTAGAGGCTAGCTAGTAGGCGTGACCAACTGTAACCATTCCTGCATATCTTAGAAACTGAGCATGTGTAAAGCCATAATGGAGTTGACCACTCGTGCCATACTGGATGGTTTGGGAAATGACACAACCTCATGTTAGAAAGGGTAAATTTCTCAGCACCATTCAAAATGACGAGTGAGGACTGATTACTGCTTTATATCAGGAGATCTGCCTCTAATTCATGTTGTTTCTGAGGCTTAGCTTGCCTTTAATGCTCAGACTCACTGTAGAAATAAAAATCAATCAATAGCAAGTTTTACCTACTGGGGGTCCCTGCTGGACCCTGTGCCCAATGTTTAAAGGTGAGAGTTTTCAGCAATGACTGAATAACATTACAGGTTAGTTCTTCTCTCACTATGGGGATTGGAAGTGATTTAGGATATATACGGCGGTAGGTTTTTATGTGAGGGGTGGACAGCTCTAGCAGGGGGTAGAGAATTCAATGAGCATGTGCAATGTGGGTCAGTGACACTCCCATTTCAGAGATCCAGCTGTCAGTAAGCAGTTATGGAATTATTTCTATTTTATCTTTATTTCTCATTAGTCTACAGCAGAGATGTCACACCTGCAAACTACAACTCCCAACCTCCCCTGCCTGCAGGTTGGACACCCCTGGTCTACAGGCTACAAAAAGTTGATAGAATTTTTTATCTCTCAGTTGCACAGATCAGTGGTCGCATCTGGGGATAAGGCAGGCGAGCTGAATATCGTAATAACAAAAGGTACAGTAAATATGTAACATTTCTCTACTATGGTTCCTCGTTCCACCCTGGTGGTAGGAATACAAAATCAACCATACGTGTACTAGCAACCAATTTTGCTCATTTACCTACCCCCGCTCTTAAGTCACCTAACCGAATACGATTGTTAGACTTTAAGCCTCGGTTTGCCGAGCAGTCGGGCGCTTGAGCCTTTGGTGAATCTCCTGAATGTGTTCCATAAGGATGAACATGATGTTACAATGTTTACCACACTATACACTCAGAATACATAGCAAGTTTTCTGACAAGTCTGGTCGGCTGTGTATTTTGCAGTACCTCCTGCTACCTGGTAGAAAGAAGGCCTGATTTTTAATTGACCAATTGGTTAGAAATTAGCTCATATGAATGCTACAAGCCTTCCCGAATAATCTTAACATTACTGGTAAAAAATAGTTTTGCACTGAAACAAGATTTATCATTTAATCCACGACAGAAAGGTCAAAATGGTGCAAGACAAAGTGTCTCGCCTAAACAGAAATGACTACGCCACTCCAATGTCACAGCAATTAGTAGTGGATGCTGTGAGATCCAAGTAATATCTTGTCTGACTTCTCATGAGCTTGAAGGACCATCCCATACTGTTTAGGAAGTGATTCATACAATTTATTGGATGGAACATCATCCAGGATAGCCCAAAACACGTCTTGGGTATACCTCCAGATGTCATCAATATTCTTTGGTTTCATCTTTCCATGCTTCCTCTGTTCATCCTACCCCCATATGGTCATGATTTCATGTCAGTGACTGGGCTGTGGCCAATCCTGTGAGCATCTTGATCTTCTCTCTTTGATGTTGATATGGGAGTGTGCGATATATACAATATACCATCCTGCTGCAGATTTGGCCTTTTTTATGGTTGGGATATAGGAGGTACGGTGCATTTCTTGGTATTTTACCAAATTGATGTGTGCCTTCCACCCGCAGATCCCTCGCACACCCCTATACTGGATGTAACCCCACAGACCAATGATTTCATCACACTCCACAACTTCACTGTTTTTCTGGGTAAATCTCGGCTCCACGCGGGTTCCGTAGGTCCTCACTGCACATGTGTGGTGACTGGTGGTGTAATTCACCCAGAAGATTCATCTGAATAATCCACCTTTTCCCACTGTTCCAAGCCTCCATCCTTTTACAGGCTGTGGGACTGGGCAATGCCACACGGTTTTGCCAATTGTCCTTGTGTTTAGTGTGCTGGTTTTATGGCACCGATTGGACCAGGAGCCTTTAGAGAGCAGAACCAGACAAACTGTTCGGTTGACACAGGATTTTCAGGTGACCAGGTCTCCTGGAGCCTCTGTTGCTGTTGAAAATAAAGGGCTTTGAACCCCTATTGATTTTCCCAGCCAACAAACGGTCCTCTCGAGCAGTGTCTTGGGCGTGTCTGCCTGACTCCAGTCTCTTCCAATCTATTCTTTATCCTCTGAACTGACCGCTGAGAGACATTGCAAGGTGCCACATCAGCAGTGATTTGGTCTTCAGCCTCTTGATAATCAACACTTTATCTCAGGTGAATCTTCGATTTTACAAGAGGTCGTATATGTGCAGTTAGATGTGAAGGTCTAGTGTCTTGGGGGGTCTTTTTAATACACACCTGACCTCTAATTGATCCATATTAGTCCAGGGTAATCTTGGACATGTTTACAGAGGTCTATGTGCGTTGATGTGAAGGTCTAAGTGTACTGGGGGGTCTTTTTATACACACTTGACCCTAATTGATCCATTATTATCCCAGGGTGACATCTTGACATAGTTTACACGAGGTCTATGTGCAGTTGATTGCTGAGGTCAGATGTACTGGGGGGTCTTTTTAATACACCCCCTGACTCTATGGATCCACATTATTAGTCACAGGGTGAATCTTGGGACATGTTTTACAGAGGTCTATGTGCAGTTGATGTGAAGGAGATCTAGTGTACTGGGGGGTCTGTTTTATACACACCTGACACACTAATTGATCCATTATTAGTCACGGGGAAATCTTGGACATGTTACAGGAGTCTTATGTGAGTTGATGTGAGTCTAGTGTACTGGGGGGGCTTTTTATACACACCTGACCCTAATTGGATCCATTATTAGTCACAGGGTGAATCGTGTGGCAGTTTACAGAGTCGATTGCAGTTTATGTGAAGGTTAGTGTAACGGGGGTCTTTTTAGTCACACCTATGCACCTAATGGATCCATTATTTCGTCACAGGGTTACTTGGACACTGTTTTACAGACGTCATGTGCACGTTGAATGTGAGTCTAGTGTATCTTGGGGGGTCTTATTATACACACCTGACACCACCTAATTGTCCATTATTAGTTCCACAGCGTGTGAATCTTGGACATTTTTACACGAGGTCTATGTGCAGTTGAATGGTGAGTCTAGTGTACCTGGGGGTCTTTTTGATACACAACCTGACCTCTAATGATCCCTTATTAGTCACAGGTGAATCTTGGGCATGGTTTACAGAGGTCTACTGTCAGTTGATGTTAAGGTCTAGTGTACTGGGGGGCTTTTTTATACACCCCTGACACCTAATTGATCCATTATTAGTCACAGGTGAAATCTGAACTGTGTTCACGAGGTCCTATGGCGTTGGATGTGAAGGTCAGTTACTGGGGGGTCTTTTTATAACACCCGTAACCCCTAATTGATCCTTATTAGTCACAGAGCGTGAATCTTGACATTAGGTCATTGCAGTTGTGAAGGTCTATGTAGGTCTGTTGATTGAATAGCACAGCTGGTTTTAAACACACCTGAATTGATCCATTGTTAGTCCACAGGTGACTCTGGACATGTTTACATAGGTCTAAGTGCAGTTTATGTGAAGGTCTATTTATCTGGGGGGTTTTTTAACATAACCTGCCACTAATTTGATCCATTATTAGTCACAGTGTGAATCTTGGACAGTTTACAGAGGTCAATGTGCGCGTTATGTGAAGGTCCTAGTGTACTGGGGGGTGACTTTTTAAATACACACCGGACCCCTAATTGATCCCTGATATTCACAGGTGTAATCTTGGACATGTTTTACAGAGGTCTATGTGCATTGATGTGAGTCTAGTGTACTGGGGGGTCCTTTTTATACACACCTGACCCCTCATTGATCCATTTTGTCACAGAGTGAATCTTGGACATGTTTTACCAGAGGTCTATGTGCAGTTTAGTGAAGGTCTAGTGTCACTGGGGTCGTTTTATACCACCTAACCCCAATTGATCCATTAATTAGTCACAGGTGAATCTGTGACATGTTGACAGAGGTCTATGTGCAGTTATGTGAAGGTCTGTGTACTGGGGGGTTCTTTTTAATACACCACCGCACCTATTGATCCACTTACTTAGTCAAGGGTGAATCTGACCAGTTTACAAGAGTCTAGATGGCAGTTGATGTGAAGGTCTAGTGTAACTTGGGGGGGTCTTTTTATACACACACCGACCCTAATGATCCGTATTGGTCCACGTGAATCTTGACATGTTTCCAGAGGTCTACTGTGCCTAGTTGAAGTGAGGTCTTAGTTACTGGGGTCTTTTTATACACACCCGACACCTAATGATCCATTATTAAGTCCGAGGTGACTCTTGACTGTTACAGAGTCTATTGCAGTGATTGAAGGTCAGTGTACTGGGGGTCTTTTTATACACACCGGACACCTAATTGGACTCCATTATTAAGGTCACAGGGTGAATCTTTGGACTGTTACAGAGGTCTAGGATGTGCGTTGATGTGGAAGGCCTAGTGTACCTGGGGGTCTTTTTATAACACACCTGACACCTAATGATCCATTAATTAGCTCAGGTGTAATCTTGGACATGTTTACAGAGGTCGATGGTTGCAAGTTGATTGAGGTCTAGTGTACGGGGGTCTTTTATATCCACCACTTACCCTAATGACCATTATTAGCACAGGTGCTCTTGGACATGTTTTACAGAGGTCCTTGGTGCATTTGAGTGTGAAGGTCTAGTTACTGGTGGGTCTTTTAATACACCCTGCACACCTAATTGATCATATTCGTCTCAGGGTGAATCTTGGACATGTTTACAGAGTGTCTATGTGCAGTTGAAGTGAAGGTCTAGTGGACTGGGGGTCTTTTTATACACGCGTGATGCCTCAATCGATCCATTATTAGTCACAGGTGAAGTCCCATATGACAAGGCGACACTTAGTGTCTTTTGCACAAATTGACCCAATGGGCCTTACCAGCTGGTGAATATAGAATCAAGTTGTTTAGTTTCGTTTTGCTTGAAACCGATTATATAATCCAGACTGTATTTGGAGGTAAAATGAACCTTTCATGAACAAAAATCTGCATAGAATTATTGTAAGGCCACTTTCAGTCTATTTGGTACACACAGAAACGACTTGTCAAACTGTATATAACCATAGCACTGATCATCGAAACTGTATATACCAAGAGTCTAATGATAACATAGAACGTGATCAATGCTATACCATAGACAATGATCTAAACGTTATATACCAGTGTAGTATATCCATAGCAATCTCTAGAACTGTATATAATACTATCTAAACTGTAATCTTCGCAATGATCTAGAAACTGTATATACCATATAGCAATGATCTGAAACTGGTATATACCATAGACCTGATCTAGAAAACTGTATATACCATAGCAATGATCTAGAAACTTATATACCATAGCAATGTCTAGCACACTGTATATACCATAGCAAATGATCTAGAAACTGTATATACCTATCAGCAATCTGCTGTATACCATAGCAGACTAACCTGTATATCCCATACAATGATATACTGAAACTGTTATACCATAGCAAGATCTTAAAACTGTAATATACCATAGCAATGATCTAAAACGGTAGTATACCATAGAATAGCATGATCTATAAACTGTATATACCATATCAATGATCTAGAACTGTATATCCATAGCAATCGATCTAAATGAAGATAGACTACCTAACAATAGATTAGGACCAATGGGTAGATATACCATAATATGATCTAGTACTAATACGGATACCATTAAGTCGAATGTATCTGACAACTGTAATCCATATGCAATGACTTGAAATTGACAATAGTAAAGAACAGTTAAGGTACCAATGTAGTATAAAATATTAATACTTAGTATCAAACCAGAATCATGCATACTGTACATTAACTGTCTGACATATATGTACACACTGTCATATAATAGATATGATACAATAACAAACCACATTTAATAAATATGTATACTAAAATTGTACAATACTATATGTATAAAAATACTGTACAATAATTGTAAATAAATATGTAAATAAACATGTATAAAATAGTACATTAAATATGTGACCATAAACCCTACAACACATACATCAAACATTGTACATAAAATTTGTACAACACTATATATGTGTAATAAATATTACATAAATATGTATTAACTATGCAAATGTACAATTGTACAAAACATGTAATAATTATAACTGATAAATATGTACACACTGTATAATAACTATGTACAATAAACCATACAACATACAATAAACCATGTACATAATAACAATAATATGTAGAATAACTATATGTAGAATAAATATGTACTAATATTGTAAAGTAAATATGTAGCATAACTTACGTAAATATGACATAAACAATCAACATTAGTACTAAATATATGTGGATCAAATTACTAACATTATATAAACATTACAAATGTAAGATAGAATATGACAATTAGTAAATAAACATACATATGACCACACCAATCGTAAAATATACATATATTAATATCAATAAACATGTATAAATAGAAAACATGTACTATAATAACATTATTTGTATCTAAAACATACCATACATAAACTGTCAAACAGTAAATATACAAAACTACACATAAATACTATACAATAAATATAATAAATACCATAACATAAATACATTACAAAAATACATACAATAAATATATAAGTAAATCGTGACAATAAACCTGCCTACAATTAAATACATACAATAAACATATAATAATGTATGTACAATAAACACTGTACAATAAATACTACAATAAACATATAAATAGTACAAAAACATGTACATAATCTAATAAACACTATATCTTACATCATACAATAACTACATACAGTAACAGTAATAAATACGTAAAATAAACATATGTATTCAACTTACAATAAACATATGTTTACTACAATACAAGTACTAATATGACATATGTAACACTATACACGTAACCCAATATAGTACAAACCCACAAGGGCCAGGTACATAAACTGTACAATAAATACACTACAATAAACATATAATAAATATTACAATAAATCATCCATAAATTATAATAAATACGTACAAATAACTCATCATGTTATAAATACGTACAAAAAAACATGTACCTACATACATACAATAACCAATAATAACTATGTACAATAAATACATTCAATAAACATACATATAAATACGTACAATAAACAGTAAATAAATACATACCATAAACATGTACAGTAAATACGTACAATAAACATATATAATAAATACGTACCATAAATAAACAGTACAATAATACGTAAATAAACATATCATAAATATGTACAATAATAGGTGTAATACTACGTGATAGCTTCCAAGATTCTAGACACTTTCCAGCCTTTGCTGATACAAGGATCTCTAGTTTGTAACTTAAGCTAAGGTACAACACAGTACAGATTTCTGAAAGATGACAATTATCTGCAGATCCTGTCTGCCATCTTTCAAAAGATCTGCATACACAACCGTCCCTATAGGGATAACGCTCCGTGACTTGTGTTTCCATCGCCGCTCTAGACTCCATTAGGAGTCTAGCGCGGCCGATGGAAATTCGGCCTTTCCCGAACGAGCCCAGGCCGACCCCGATCGTTCCGGTCGCGCGCTCGTTTGGGAAACGCACGTACCCACAGTAACGATAAAAGCCCCGATAACCCGTCGATCCGACGGTATCGGGGCTTTATCGTTACTGTGTGTACACCAGCTTAGACTTCCCCCTCGTTGTGTGTTAATTTGTTCAATCCCTTTGAACATACCATATGTCTACACTACCCACCAACCTCTAAAACATGCCCTGCAGGGGCTGATCGACGCCCTGACCCAGTAGTACTTATACCAGGAAGAATTTGTTCTTTTAAATATTGTATTAACCCAGTTGGGAGATCTGGTAGTTGTGTTTGTTTAGAGATGTACCCAGTGGATTGGTGTGTCTGTCTTGTTGTGTTTCAGTGCTTGCTTAAGGAAACAGTGACCTCATCACAGGACCTTGACATTTCGAATTGCTGCTGTGACCGGTCTAAATGTTTTAGCCCCTTACGCGGAATACCTGCAATTGGTTAACTACGGTATAGGGGGCCAATAAGCCGCATTTCGACCATTGCACGGTAGTACAGCGGAAAAAGGAAATCCGCATAGGAGACGGTCTGATCTTCATGATTTACCGTTCCTCCAATCTGGTCGCGACCTGGCTTACAATCACTTGCGATTTATTGGCCCGACCCACCATACATGGAAATAGCACGCCATGGTGTGTAACCCAGCCTCTTCATTCATTCTGTCATTGATCTGTTTACATTCCAGGTCCAGAACAGTCCCTGTACAGAACAAACACTGGGAACCGAATGGCCACGTTCAATGATTTTGTAAGTAGCTGTGTTTACTCCTACTATATATCTATATCAATAGGACAGTACGGTATTGACAGTGACTATATATCTATATCAATAGGACAAGTAACGGTATTGACATTGACTATATATCTATATCAATAGACCGTGTGGTATTGACAGTGACTATATTCTATACATAGGACTAGTGCGGTATTACAGTGACTATAATATCTATATTCAATAGGACAGTAACAGTATTGAACAGTGACCTATATCTATATCAATAGGACAGTGCGGTATTGACAGTGACTAATATCTATATCGAATAGGACCGTACAGTGTATTGAAGTGAACTATAATATCATATCAATAGGAACAGTGCGGTATTGACAGTGACTATATAAATCTATATCAAATAGGACTGCGTATTGGAAGTGACTATTATCTATATCAATAGGACAGTGCGGTATTGACAGTGACTATATATCTATATCAATAGACAGTTTTTGGGGCGGTATTGACAGTGACTATATATCTATATCAATAGGACAGTGCGGTATTGACAGTGACTATTTCTATATCACTAGGACAGGCGGTATTTGACAGTGACTAATATCTATATCAATAGGCAGTGCGGTATTGACCCCCCCCAAGTGCTATATATCTATATCAATAGGACAGTACGGTAATTGACAGGTACTATATATCTATATCAATCTGACAGTGTGTATGACGTGACATAATATCTAGATCAATAGGACATGCGGTATTGAATTGACTATATATCTATATCAATAGTACATACAGTATTGACAGTGACGATAATATCTATATCAATATGACAGTGGGTATTGACAGTGACTATATATCTATATCAATAGGACAGTACGGTATGACATGACTATATATCTAGATCCATAGGCAGTAACGGTATTGCAGTGACTATCTATCTATATCATAGGACAGTGGCGTATTGACATTGACTAATATCTATAATCAATAGACCGTGCGGTATTGACGTGGACTATATATCATATCATAGAACAGTTGGCGGTATTGACAGTGACGATATATCTATATCATATATCATACGTGTTTTTTATTGACATTGACTATTACTCTTACTCAATGGACAGTGCTTGTATTGACTTAGTTGACTATCTATCTATATCATAGACAGTCTCGGTATTGACATGACTATATCTCTATATTCAATATTACAGTGCGGTATTGACAGTGATATATATCTTATCAATAGGCACAATGCGGTATTGACAGTGACTTATATCTATATCAATAGGACATTCGGTATGACAGGTGAACTATATATAATATAGCAATAGGACAGTGCGCGTATTGACAGTGACCTATCTATCTAATCACTAGGACGTGCGGTCTTGACAGTGCATCTATCTATAACAATGGACAGTACGGTCTTGACAGTGACCTATATTCATATCAATAGGACGTAACGTCAATTGACAGTGACTAATATTCTATATCCATAGGACAGTACGGTATGACAGTGACTACCTTTTATATCAATGGGACATGCGGTATTACAGTGACTATTACTTAATATCAATAGGACAGTGCGGTATTGACATGTGACTATATCTCTATATCAAATAGACAGTGCGTTATTGACACGTGACATATATTCTATAATACATAGGACAGTGCGGTATTGACAGTGACTATATACTATACTCCCATAGGCCAGTGCGTTATTGACGTTACTATATATCGCTAATATCAAATAGGACAGTGCGGTCTGAAGTGACTATATATCTATATCAATAGGACAGTGCGGTCTTGACAGTGACTATATAATCTAGATCAATATGGACAGTTCGGTATTGCATGGACTATATATCATCGCACATAGGACGTGCGTTATTTTGACAGTGATATATATCTATATCATAGGACAGTACGGTTATTGACGAGTGACTATATATCTATAATCAATAGGACAGTAACGGTATTTGACAGTGACTATTATCTATATCATAGGACAGTACGGTATTGACCGTTACTATTATCTATATCATAGGAAGTGCGGTATTGACAGTGCTATATATCTATACAATAGGCAGTGCGGATAGTGACAGTGACTATAGCTCTATACAATATGACGTGCGGTATTGACATCTATAATCTATATCAAATAGGACAGTGCGGTCTTGACAGTGTATATATATATACAATAGGACAGTGCGGTATTGAACAGTGACTTATATCTTATATCAATAGGACATGCGGGTATTGGACAGTGACTATTATCTATATCAATAGGACAGTACGGTAATGACAGTGAACTATAATATCTCTATCAATCGGACATCGGGATTGGACAGTGACTATATTCTATATCATATGACAGTGCGGTATTGACAGGCTCTATATCTATATCAATAGCACATGGGCGGTATTGACGGTGACTAATATCTAAATCCATAGGACAGTGCGTATTAGAACATGACTATATATTAATAATCAATAGGACAGTACGGTATTGACAGGGCCTATATATCTAATATCACTAAGACAGCTGCGGTTTGACAGTGACTATCTACTATATCAATAGGACAGTGCGGTATTGACAGTGGACTATCTCTCTATATCAATAGGACAGTGCATATTTGACTGACTAGATATCTATATCAATATATATCCATAGGACGTGGGCATTATTGACAGTGACTATATATCTAATTCACTAGACAGTGCAGTATTGGACCGTGACTCATATATATCTATCGTCAAAGGATCAGTGTTGGGTATTGACATGACTATATATCTATATCATAGACAGTGCGTAATGACAGTGACTATATTCTATATCAATAGGACAGTGCGGTATTGACAGTGACATAATACTATATCAAATATATATCAATAGGACATTGCATTTTGACAGTGACTATATATCTTATCAATAGGAAGTGCATATTGACATGACTAATATCTATATCCAATAGGACAGTGTTGTATTGACAGGACTAAATATCTATATCAATCAACAGTGCGGTATTGACAGTGACGATATATCTAGATCAATATGACAGTGCGTATTGACAGTGACTATATATCCTATATCAATAGGACAGTACAGTATGTACATGACTATATATCTATATCAATATAATGCAGTAATTGACAGTGACTATATATCTAATCAATAGGACAGTGCAGTATTGACGTGACTATCTATCTATATCAATAGGACAGTGCAGTATTGACAATTGACTAATATATCATATCAATAGGAACAGTGTCAGTCGTGACAGTGATTCTATATCTATATCATAGGACGTACGGTATTGACAGTGACTATAATAATCTATATCAATAGTACAGGTAAGTATGCACAGTGACTATATGCTATATCAATAGGACAGTGCGGTATTGACAGTGACTATAGATCATATCAAGTAGGAAAATTACCGTAATTGTACAGGACTATTAGCTATATCAATAGCCAGTACGGTAATGACAGTTGACTATATAATCTTATGCAATAGGAACATTACGGTATTGACAGTGACTATATATCTATATCATAGGGACAGTGCGGTATTTTGACAGTGCCTATATATCTATATAATATAGGACAGTAACGGTATTGACAGTGACTATATATTCTATCATCAATCGGACAGTGGCGGTATTTGATCAGTGACTATATACTATATCCATAGTACTCCTGGTATTGACAGTAATATATATCTATATCACTATACAGTATGGTATTGACGTGACTATATGCTATATCAATAGGACAGTACAGTATTGAGACATTGGACATATATATCTATATCATAGACAGTACTTATTGACAGTGACATAGATCTATATCAATATGACATGCAAGTATTTTACAGTGACGATATATCTATATCAATCGGAACATTACGGTAATTGACAGTGACTTATATAATAGGAACAGTGCGTTATTGACAGTGACTATATATCTATAATCAATCGGACAGTAACAGTATGACAGTGACTATATATCTTACACTAGACAGTACGGTATGACTAACTATATATCCATAGGACAAGTGTCGGTATTGACAGTGACTAGATATCTATTATCATAGGAAACAGTACGGTATAGACATTGACTATATATCTATATCAATAGGACAGTGCGGTAAAGTGACAGTGACTATATATCTATTCAATATGACAGTGCGTATTGACAAGTGACTATATAGCTCATATCAATAGGACGTGCGGTATTGACAGTGACTATATCTCTATATCAATGCCAGTGCGGTGATTGACATGACTATATATCTATATCAAATAGGCAGTACGGTATTGGAAATTGACTATATATCTATATCAAATAGGACAGTTGCCTGTCTTAGACAGTGACTATATATCTATATCAATAGTACAGTGCGGTATTGACAGTGACTAGTATATATCTATATCATAGGACGGTGGCGGTATTGACATTGACTATATTCTATATCAATAGGACAGTGCGTAATTGACATGACTAGATATATCTATATCAATAGGCAGTGCGGTATTGACAGTGACTTATAATCTATATCAAGGACAGTGCGGTATTGACAGTGATTATATATCTATATCAATAGGACAGTGCGGTATTGACAGTGGACTATAAGCTTATATCATAGGACAGGCGGTATGACAGTGACCTATATATCTATATCAATAGGACAGTGCGGTATTGACATTGACTATATATCTATATCATCGGACATTGTGGCGGTATTACAGTGACCTATATATCTATATCAAAGTACGGTACGGTAATTGACAGTGTCTATATATATATCTATATCAATAGGACGTTGCGGTATTGACAAAGTGACTAATATCTATATCAATAGGACAGTACGGATTGACAGTGGACTATCTATATCTACTAGACAATAGGAAGTGCGGTATTGACAGTGAACTATATATCTATTCAATAGGACAAGTGCGGTAATTGACAGTGAACATATATCTATATCAATAGGACAGTGGGCGGTATTGACAGTTACTATATTCTAATATCAATATGACATTGCGGTATTGGACAGTGACTATATATTATATCAATAGGACAGGCGGTATTGACAGTGTTATATATCTATATCAATAGCAACAGTGCGGTATTGCCAGTGAATATATATCTATATCAATAGGAACAGTGCTGTATTGACAGTGACTTATATCTATATCAATAGCAGTGCGGTATTGACAGTGACTATATATCTTATCATAGGACATTGCGGTATTTGACAGTGACTATATATCTATATCAATATGGGGGGAACATTCGTTATTGGACAGTGACTATATATCTATATCATTAGGCAGTGCGGTAATTGAACGTGCCTATATCTCTATATCAATAGGACACTGGCGGTATTGACCAAAAAGGTGACATATATCTATATCATAGGACAGGTGCGGTATTGACAGGACTATATATTATATCAATCGGACAGTGCGGTATTGACAGTGCACTAAATCTCTCATATCAATAGGACAGTGCGGTATTGACAGTGCCTATATATCTATACAATATGACAGTGCTGTATTGAACAGTGACTTATATCTATATCAAATATGACAGCGGTAATTGACAGTGACTATATATCTAATTCATAGGACATTGCGGTATGGACAGTGAACTATATATCTATATCCACTAGGACATACGGTATTGACAGTGACATATATCTATATCATAGGACATTACGTATTGACAGTGACTATATATCTATCTCAATAGGACAGTGCGGTATGACAGTAGACTATATATCTATACTATAGTCAATAGGACAGTACCGGTATGACAGTGACTATCTATATTAATAGGACAGTGCGGTATTGACATTGACATATATCTTATCAATAGGACAGTGCGGTAATTGACAGTGACTATATTCTATTCACTAGGAAGTGCAGAAATTCGACAGTGACATATATCTAACAAAGGAAAGTAACGGTATTGACAGTGACTATATAATACTCTATATCAATAGACATACGGTATGACAGTGACTAGATATCTAATATCAATAGGACATGCGGTATTTGACTTGCTATAATCATATCATAGGAACAGTGCGGTATTGCAGTGTATTTCATATCAATAGGACATTACGGTTTTGACAGTGACTATATTCTATATCAAAGGAAACAGTGCGGTCTTGACAGTGACTATAATATCTATATCAATAGGACAGTTACGGTATTGACAGGACTATATATATATATATCAATAATAGGACGTGCGGTAGTGACATTGACTATCTATCTATATCAATAGGACATGCGGTATTGACAGTGACTATATATCTATTCAATAGGACATTGGCTGGTAATTGCCGTGACTATATAATCTATAAATCAATCGACAGTGGCGGTATTGACCAGTGACTATATATCTATAATCAATAGGACATTGCGGTATTGCATTGACTATATATCTAGATCAATAGGACGTGCGCATGACAGTGACTTATATCTATATCAATAGGACAGTGCGGCATTGACAGTGACTATAATATCCTATATCAATAGGACAGTGCGGGCATTGACAGTGCCTATATAGCTATATCAATAGGACAGGGCGGTATTGAACAGTGACTATATATCTATATCCATAGACAAGTGCGGTAGTGACAGTGACTATATATCTATATCAAGAGACAGTGCGGTATTGACAGTACTTAATAGATCTATATCAATAGACATGCGGTATTGACGTGACTTAACAATAAAATATCTATATCAATAGGACGAGTGCGGATTGATACAGTGACTATATAATCTATATCACTAGTACAGTGGCGTATTGCAGTGACTATATATCTATATCAATAGACAGTGCGGATTACAGTGACTAGATCTCTTATCAATAGGACAGTGGCTGATTGACAGTGACTAATATCTATATCAATAGACAGTGCGGTATGACTTGACATATTCTATATCAATGGAACAGTGCGTATTGACAGTGACTATATGTCTATAATCAGAGACATTGCGGTATTGACAGGACTATATAATCTATATCATAGGACGTGCGGTATTGACAGTGACTAATATCTATATCAATAGGGACAGTGCGGTATTGACAAGTGACTATAATCTAATCTCAATTAGGACAAGTGCGGTATTGACAGTGACTATAGATCTATCTCAATATGACAGTGCGGTATTGACAGTGACTATAATCTATCTCAATAGGACCCAGTGCGGTATTGACAGTGACTATTACTAATATCATAGGACAGTGCGGTAATTGACATGACTATATATCTATTCATAGACAGTAACGTATTGACAGTGACTATATATCTATCTCAATAGACTGCGGTATTGACAGTGACTATATTCTATATCATCGACATTGCGGTTTGACAGTGACTATATATCATATCAATAGGAACAGTGCGGTATGACATGACATATATCTATATCAATAGGACAGTGCGTATTAACAGTGAACTATATATCTACATCAATAAGGACATTCGCGGTATGTGACAGGTGACATATATATCTATATCAATAGGAACAGTGCGGTATTGCCAGTGACTATATATCTATATCAATAGGACAGTGCGGTCATTTGACAGTGACTATATATCTCTCAATAGGACGGTACGGTTTGACAGTGGCCCTATATTCTATATCATAGGACAGTGCGGTATTGTCAGTGACGATATATCTATATCAATGGACATTCGGTATTGACAGACTATATATCTAATCAATAGGACAGTACGGTATTGAACAGTGACTATATATCTATATCACTATGCACGTGCGGTAATTGACAGTGACTATACTATTATATCAATAGACAGTGCGGTATTGACATGACATATATCTAGATCAATAGACATTACAGTACTGCAGTATGACAGTGACTATATATCTATATCAATAGGACAGTGCGTCATTGACAGTTGAATATATACTCTATATCAATAGGAACAGTTCGGTATTGACAGTGACTATATATCATATCAATATGACAGTGTCAGGTATTGACAGTGACTATATCTATATCAATGACAGGCTGTATTGCAGTGAGCTATATATCTATCTCATAGGGCATTGCAGGATTGACAGTGCTATATATCATATCAATAGGACAGTGCGGTATTGACAGTGACTATATCAATGGTACATATTGGTTATATATCATGCGCCATAGCATGGTACATATTGGGTTATATATATCCGGCTCCCATATCTGGTACATATTGGGTTATATATCAGGCTCCATATCATGTACTATTGGGTTATATATCAGGCTCCATATCATGGTACATATTGGGGTTATATATCAGGCTCCATATCTGCTACATATTGGGTTTATATCGGAAAAGCTCCATATCATGGTACTAATTTGGGTTTATATCAGGCTCCATATCATGGTTACATATTGGGTTATCTAATCAGGGCTCATATCATGGTACATATTGGGTTATATATCACACAGGCTACCATATCATGGTACATATTGGGTTATATATCAGGGCTCCATATCATGGTACATATTGGGTTTATATATCGTGTTCCATTCAGCTACACTATTGGGTTATATATCGGGCTCCATATCATGGTACATATTGGGTTTATATATCAGCGCTCCATATCATGCTACATATTGTGTTATATATCGGGCTCCAATCATGGACTATGTGTTATTATCGGTTCCATATCATGCTACATATTGGGTCATAATCGGCTCCATATCATGGTACATATTGGGTTAAATATCGGGCTCCATATCATGGACATATTGGGTTATATATCACAAGGCTCCATATCATGGTACATATTGTGGTTATATATCAGAGCTCCATATCATGGTACATATTGGGTATATATCATGGCTCACTATCATGGGGACATATTGGGTTTTATCAGGCCGCATATCATGGTACATATTGGGTATATATCAGGCTCCATATCATGGTACATATTGGGTTTATATCATAGCTCCATATCATGGTAACCTTGGGTTATAGATCAGGCTCCAGATATGTACAATTGGGTTATTATCAGGCTCATATCATGGTCCATATTGGGTTATATTCAGGCCCATATCATTGGTACATATTGGGTTTATTCAGGCTCCATATCAGTACATATTGGGTTATATATCAGGCATACATATCATGGTAAATATTGGGTTATATATCAGGCTCCGTATCATGGTACATTTGGGTTATATATCAGGCTCCATATCATTGTACATATTGGTTATATATCATGCGCCATATCATGCTACATATTGGTTATATATCATGCTCCATATCATCTACATATGGGTTTATATATCAGGCTCCATCATCTGCTACATATTGTTATATATCATGGTTCCGATCAATGGTATCATATTTGGTTATATATCATGTTCCATACATGGTACATATGGGTTATATTCAGTCTCCATATCATGGTACATATTTGGTTATAGATCACAGGTTCCATATCATGTACAATTGGGGTTATATATCAGGTTCCATATCTGTACATATTGGGTTATATATCAGGCTCCATAACATGTACTATTGGGTTATATATCCGGGCCCATATCGGTACATATTGGGTATAGTATCGGTTTCCATATCATGGTACCATATTGGGTTTATATCAGGCTCCATATCATGGTACTATTGGGGTTTATATCAGGTTCCATATCAAATGGTAACATATTGGTTTATATATCAGGCTTGCATATAAATTGTACATATTGGTTATATATCAGGCTCCTATCATGGTCATATTGGGTTATATATTCCCAGGGCCTCCATATCAGGTACATATTGGTTATATATCAGGCTCCATATCATTGTACAATTGGGTTATATATCAGGCTCCATATCTTGCTCCATATTGGGTTATATATCGGGCTCCTATCATGGTACAGTCTTGGGTTAATTCAGGCTCCATATCGTGCGCCATATTGGGTTATATATCAGTTCCATATCATGGTACAATATTGGGTATCTATCAGGCTCATATCATGGGGCCCTTAAAACATATTTGGGTTAGATATCAGGCTCCTATCATGCTACATATTTGGAGTTATATATCAGGCTCCATATCATGGTACATATTGGTTATATATCAGGCTTCCATATCATGGTAGCATATGGGTTATATATCAGGCTCCATATCATGCTACATATGGGTTATATATCAGGCTCCAATCATGGGTTCATATGGGTTATATATCACTCCATATCATGGTACATATTGGGTTATATACAGGCTCCATATCATGGTACATATTGGGTATATTCAGGCTCCATATCATGTACGAATATTGGGTTATATATCAGGCTCCATATCATGGTACATATTGGGTTATGATCGCGGCTCCATATCATGGTACAATATTGGGTTATATATCAGGGCTCCATTCATGGTACATATTGGGTTTATATCAGGCTCCATATCATGGTACAATATGGGTTATATATCAGGTTCCATATGCATGCTACAAATTGGGTTTAATCAGTCCTCCTATCATGTACCTATTGGTTATATATCAAGGCTCATATCATGGTACTATTGGGTTAATATATCAGCTCATATCATGGTACATATTGGGGTTATATCTCAGGCTCCATATCATGGTACATTGGGTTATCTATCAGGCTCCATATCATGGTACATATTGGGTTATATATCAGGCTCCATATCATGGTACATATTGGGTTATATATCATGCTCCTATCATGGTACATATGGGTTAGTATATCAGGCTCCATATCATGGTACATATTGTGTTATATATCAGGCTCCATATCTATGGTACTATGTGTTCTATATCAGCCTCCATATCATGCTACAGATTTGGTCTATATCAGGCTCCATATCATGCTACATATTGGGTATATATCCATCAGGCTCCATATCATGCTACATATTGGTTATATATCAGGTTCCATATCATGTTACATATTGGTTTATCTTCGGTTCCATATCATGTACAATATTGGGGGTTATATATCAGGCTCCATATCATGGTACATATTTGGTTATATATCAGGTTCCATATCATGGTACATTTGGGTTATATATCAGGTTCATATCATTTACATATTGGGTTATATATCAGCTCCATAACATGGTACATATGGGGTTATATATCAGGCTCCATATCATGGTAAATATTGGGTTTATATAATCAGTTCCATATCATGTAGCAGTATTGGTCTATATCAGCGCTAACTATCCATGGCAGATATTGGGTTTAATATCAGGTTCCATATCATGGTACAATATTGGGTTCTATATCGGCTCCTATCATGGTACAATTGGGTTATATTATCATGCTCCCTACATGGTACATATTGGGTTATATATCATCGACTCCATATTCATGGTACATCTTGGGTATAAAGGCTCCATATCATGTTACACCTATTGGGTATATATAGCTCCATTCTTCTCCATATTGGGTTATATATCGCTCCAATATCATGGTACATATTGGGTATATATCAGGCTCCATACTTGCCTCCTATTTGGGTTTATATATCAGGTTCCATACCTCCTGGTACAGATGGGGTTATATATCAGGCTCCATATATGCTACATCTTGGGTTTAATATATCAGTCCCTATCATGCTACATATTGGTTAGATATCGGCTCCATATCATGGTACATATTGGGGTATATATCAGGCTCCATATCATGGTAAAATATTGGGTTTATATATCAGGCTCCATATCATGCTACATATTGGGTTATATATCAGGCTGCCATATCATGGTACATTATGGGTTATATATCATGGCTCCATATCATGGTACACTATTGGGTTATATATCAGGCTCCATATCATGGTACAACTTGGGTTAGATATCAGGCTCCCATATCATGGTCATATTGGGTTTATACATTCTCCAGATCCATGGTACATATTGGGTTATAAATATCAGGCTCCATAATCATGGTACTATTGGGTTATATATCAGCTCCATATCATGGTACATATTGGGTTATATAATCAGGCTCATATCAGGTCATATTGGGTTATATTCATGCCTCCATATCCTGGTACATATTGGGTGTATATCAGATTCATATCATGGTACATATTGGGTTACTATATCAGGCTCCATATCATTGGTACATATTTGTTTATATATCAGGCTCCATATCATGGTACATATTGGGTTATAGATCACAGGCTCCATGCATGGTACTATTGGGTTATATATCAGGTGTTCCCATATCATGCTTACATATTGGTATATATCGGCTCCATATCATGGTACAGTATTGGGTTATATATCATGTTCCATATCATGTACATATTGGGTTTATAATACAGGGTTCCATATCATGGTACATATTGGGTTTATATCAGGCTCCATAATGCTACATATTGGGTTAATATTCAGCTCCATATCATTTACATATGGGTTATATATCGGCTCCATATCATGGTCATAGTGGTTTATATATCGGGGGGCTTCCATATCATGTAATATGGGTTATAATATCGGGCTCCCCCCAAAATCATCATGTACAATATTGGGTTATATACGTTCCATATCATGCTACAATTGGGTTATATATCGAGCTACATATCATGGTACATATTGGGTTAGATATCAGGCTCCATATCTGCTACATATGGGAGTTATATATCGGGCTCCATATCTGGTACATATTGGGTTATATCGTTTCCATAATCATGCTACATATTGGGGTTATATATCGGGCTCACATATCATGGTACATAGGGTTATTTATCGTGCTCCATATCAGGTCCCTATGGGTTATATATCAGACTCCATATCATGTACATATTGGGTTATATATCAGGCTCCATATCATGTACATCTTGGTTTAATATCATGGCTCCATATCAATGCTACATATTGGGTTATTATCAGTCTTCCATAGCATGGTACATATTGGGTTATATATCAGTCCATATCATGCTACATATTGGGTTATATATCGGGTCTCCATCATGGTATCATATTGGGTTATATATCGGCGGCTCCATTCTGGTACATCTTGGGTTACTATATCGGCTCCATATCATGGTACATATTTGGGTTAATAACATGCTCCATATCATGGTAACTATTTGGTTAATATCGGATCCTCCATATCAATGTACATATTGGGTTATATATTCGGGCCTCCATATAAGGTACATAATGGGTATATATCAGGCATGCTCCATATCATGGTACTTTGGGTTTATATAATCCGGCTCCATATCATGGTACATATTGGGTTATATCAGCTCCATATCCTGGTTACATATTGGTTATATATCATGCTCCATCTCATGGTACATATTGGGTTAAAGGAGAAATATATCAGCTCCATATCATGGTACCTCTTGGGTTATATGTTCAGTCTCCCTATCATGGTACAATATGGTTATATATCATGCTCCATATCATGGTAAATAGTGGGTTATATATCAGTCTCCATATCATGGTACATATTGGGTATATATCGGGCTCCATATCAATAGGTACATTTTGGGTTATATATCAGGCAACATCACGATATCCATGTACAATTGGGTTATATATCAGCTCCATATCATGGTACATATTGGGTTATATATCAGGCTCCATAATCATGGTCATATTGGGTTTAATATATCAGCAGGCCCCATATCATGGTACATATTGGTTAATATCAGGCTCCATATCATGGTACATATTGGGTTATATATCAGAGTGTTCCATATCATGGGACATATTGGTTATATCAGGTTTCCATAGCATGGTACAATATTGTGTTAATATATCAGGCTCCATATCATGGTAGTATTGGGTATCTATCAGGTTCTATCAATGGATATTGGGTTCTATATCAGTTCCATATCATGGTACCTATTGGGTTATATATCAGGCTCCATATCATGGTCATATTGGGTTATATACAGGCTCATATCATGGTACATATTGGGTTCTATATCAGAGCTCATATCATGTACATATTGGGTTATATATCATGCTCCATATCAATGGTACATATTGGGTTATATATCAGGCCTCCTAATCTTGCTTCCATATTGGGTTATATATCGGGCTCCATATCATGGTACTATTGGTTTATATATCAGCTTCCATATCTTGCTCCATATGGGTTTATATCTCAGGTTCCATCTCAATGGTACATATTGGGTTCTATATCAGGCTCCATATCATGCTACTATTGGGTTCTATATCAGGCTCCATATCATCTACATATTGGGTTATATATCAGGCTCCATATCATATGGTACATATTGGTTTATATATCATGCTCCATTCATTGTAACATATTGGGTTATATATCATGCTCCATATATGCTACATATTGGGTTTATATATCAGGCTTCCATATCATGGTAACAGTTGGGTTATATATCACAGGCTCCATATCATGTACCTATTGGGTTATATATCGGCTCCATATCATGGTACCTATTGGGTTATATATCACTCCATATCATGGTGACATATTGGGTTATATATCATGCTCCATATCATGGTACATATTGGGTTATATTAACAGGCTCATAATCTTGGCTCCATATTGGTTATATATCGGGCCTCCATATCATGGTACATATTGGGTTATATATCAGCTCCATATCATGGTCCATTGGTTATATATCAGGCGCCATATCATGGTCCATATTGGGTTATATCTCAGGCTCCATCATCCTTGCTACTATTGGGTTAATATATCAGGCTCCATATCATGGTACATATTGGGTTATATATCATGCCCCATATCATTGTACTATTGGGTTTATATTATCAGGCTCCATATCTTGCTACATATTGGGTTATATATCAGGCTCCATACTGCTACATCTTGGGTTTATATCAAGGCTCCATATCATGGTACATATTGAGTTATATATCATGTTCCATATCATGTACTAATGGGTTTATATTCACGTTCCATATCATGGTACATATTGGGTTTATACAGCTCCATATCATGGTAATATTGGGTCATATATCAGGCTCCATATCCTGGTACATATTGGGTTATATATCAGGTTCATATCTGGTACATATTGGGTTAATTCAGGTTTCCATATCATTGTACATCATTGGGTTATATATCAGGCTCTCCATATCTTGGCTCTATTGGTTTATATATCAGGCTCCATATCATGTAGCATATTGGTTATAGATCAGGCTCCAATATCATGCGACAATATTGGGTTTATATATCATGCTCATATCATGCTACATATGGGGTTATAATATCAGGCTCGCCTATCATGTACAATATTGGTTATATATCGATGGCCCCCATATCATGGTACATATTGGGTATATATCATGCTCCATATCATGGTACTATTGGGTTAATATCAGCTCCATATCATGGTACATATTGGGTTATATATCAGGCTCCATATCATGGTACATATTGGGTATATATCAGGCTCCATATCATGGTACATATTGGGTTATATAATCAGCTTCCATAGCATGGGTAATCAATATTGGGTATATTATCAGGCTCCATATCATGGTATTGCATATTGGGTTATATATCGGGCTCACATATCATGGTAGCATATTGGGTTATATATCAGGGCTCCATATCATGGTACATATTGGGTTCTATTCAGAGCCCTATCAATGGTACATATTGGTTATATCTCAGGACTCCAATCATGGTACTATTGGGTTAGATATCGGCTCATATCTTGCTCCATATTGGGGTTATATCTCGGGCTCCATACATGTACTATTGGTTTATATATCAGGCTCCATACTCATGGTACTATTGGGTTATATATCAGGCTCCTATCAGGGTACATATGGGTTAATATATCATGCCCATACATGGTACATATTGGGTTCTAGATCAGGCTCCATAATCATGGTGTACATATTGGGTTATGATATCAGGCTCCCTATCATGGTACATATTGGGTTCTAGATCAGCTCCATATCATGGTACATATTGGGTTATATATCAGGTCTCCATATCTGGTAATATTGGACTTCTATATAGCTCCATATCATGGTACTATTGGTTTATATACAGGCTCCAGATCCTGGTACACTATTGGGTTATATATCTGCTCCTATATCATGCTACATTTGGGTTATATCAGCTCCATATCATGGTATCCTATGGGGTTATATAATCAGCTCCATATCATGGTACATATTGGGTTATTATCAGGGCTCATATCTTGCTACATATTGGGTTACTATATCAATCAGGTTCCACTATCATGGTACATATTGGGTTATATATCAGGTTCCATATCATGCTCATATTGGGTTATATGATCAGGCCTCCATATCATGTTACATATTGGGTGTATATGATCAGGCTCCATATCTTGGCTACATATTGGGGTTATATTCAGGTTCGCATCTCATGGTCATATTGGGTTTTATCTCAGAGCTCCAATACATGGTACTATGTGCTAGATATCAGGCTCATATCTTGCTACTATTGGTTGATAGATCAGGTTCCATATCAGGACATATTGGGTTATATATCAGGCTCCATATCATGGTAGACATATTGGGTTATTACAGGCTCCCATATCATGGTAATATTGGGTTATATAATCAGAGCTCCTATCATGGTACAATATTGGTTTATATCAGGTTTCCTCCTATCTTGCTACATAGTGGGTTTAATATATCAGGTTCCATATCAATGGTACTATTTGGGTTAATATATCAGGCTCCATATCATTGTACATATGGGTTAGATATCGGGCTCCATCTCATGGTACATATTTGGTTTATATATCGGCCTCCAGATCATGGTACATATTGGTTATATATCGGGCTTCCTATCATTGCTATCATATTGGGTTTATATCAGGCTCCATATCATTGGTAACGATATGGGTTATAATATCAGGCTCCATATCATGCTCCCATACGGGTTATATATCGGGCCTCCATATCATGGTACATATTGGGTTATATATCATCGCTCCATACCATGGTCCATATTGGTGTTATCTATCAGGCTCCATATCATGGTACATATTGGGTTATATATCACGCTCCATATCCTGTACATATTGGTTATATATCAGGCTCCATAATCATGGTACATATTGGTTTATATATCAGGCTCCATATCATGGTACATATTGGGTATATATCAGGCTCCATATCTTGTCTAACCTTTGGGTTATAATCAGGTTCCATATCATGGTACAATATTGGGTTATATATATGCGGGCTCCATCTCCTGGGTACATATTGGGTTCTATTATTCAGCTCCAGATCATGGTAACCTATTGGGTTATATACAGTGCTCCACATCATGTACATATTGGGTTATAATCTCAGGCTCCCTATCATGGGTCATATTGGGTTTATATCATTTCCATATCATGATTGTACATATTGGGTTATATATCAGGTTCCATAATCATGGTAATAGTGGGTTATATTCGGGCTCCATATCATGGTACATATTGGGTTATATAATCGGGCTCCATATCATTGTACATATTGGGTTATTTCGGGGCTCATCAATCATGCTACATATTGGGTTTATATATCAGGCTCCTATCCTGGTACATATTGGGTTATATATCATGCTCATATCTTGCCTTACATATTGGGTTATATATCAGGCTCCATACATCAATGTACATATTGGGTTATCATTCAGGCTCCATTCATGGTACATATGGGGTATATATCGGGCTTCCATATCAATGGATACATCTTGGGTTATATATCGGCCCCATTCATGGTACATATTGGGTTTATATCGGGCTCCATATCTTGCTACATATTGGGTTATATATCGGGCTCCATATCAATGGTACCTATTGGGTATATATCAGGCTCCATATCATGGTACATAATTGGGTATAATCGTCTCCATATCTGTACATATTGGGTTATATCTCAGGCTCCTATCATGCTACATATTGGGTTATATATCAGGCTCTCATATCTTGCTACCTATTGGGTTATATATCAGGCTCCAATCATGGTACAATATTGGGTTATATACAGTCTCACAATCATGGTACATATTGGGTTAATATCGGCTCCATATCATGGTCTATGGGTTTATAGATCAGGCTCCGTATCAATGTACCTATTGGGTATATTCCAGGCTCCATATCAGTGTACATATGGGTTATATCTCAAGGCTCCATATCATGGTACCTATTGGTTATATATCATGCTCCTATCATGGTACATATTGGTTATATAGCAGGCTCCATATCTTGCTAATATTGGGTTATATATCGGCTCCTATCATTGTATCATATTGGGCATTCATATATCATGCTCCATATTTGGCTACATTTGGGTTAATATATCAGCTCCATATCCTGGTAAACTATTGGTTAATATATCAGGCTCCATATCATGGTACATATGTGGTTATATAATCAGGCTCCATACATGGTACATATTGGTTATATATCGCTGCTCCAGTATCCCATGGTACATATTCCGGTTATATATCAGGCTCCATATCATGCTACAATTGGGTTATATATCAGGCTCCATATCTTGCTACATATTTGGTTATATATCGGGCTCCAATGATCACATGGTACATATTGGTTTATATATCAGCCATATCATGGTACAATATTGGGTTATATACAGGCTCCACTAATCCAAATGGGGGGTACAATATTGGTTATATTCAGGCTCCATATCTTGCCCTACATATTGGGTTATATCATCGGCTCCATAATATGGTACATTGGGTTATATATCGGTCTCCATATCTTGCTACATAGTGGGTTATATTATCGGGCTCCATACATGTACATATTGGGTAATTATCATGCTCCATATCTTGGTACATATGGGTATTATCAGTGCATCCTATCTTGCTACATATTCGGGGTTATAATCAGGGGCTCCAATATGGGTACATATTGTGTTTATATCCTGCTCCATAGATCTTGCTACATATTGGGTTATATAATCGGAGCTCCTTCATGGTTACATATTGGTTATAATATCATGCTCCATACATGGTAAACTATTGGGTTAATATCAGGCTCCATATCATGCTACCATATTGGGCTTAATATCCGGCTCATATCATGGTACATATTGGGTAATATATCGGGCTCCATACATGGTACATAAATTGGGTTTTAGATATCAGGCTCCATATCAATGGTACAGATTGGGTTATTATCAGGCTCCATATCATGGGTACATATTGGGATATTGGGGCTATATATCGTCCTCCATATCATGGTACCTATTGGGTATATATCAGGCTCCATATCATGTAGCATATTGGGTTAATTATCAGGCTCCATATCAATGGTACATATTGGGTTTCTATATCAGGCCTCATATCATGGTACATTTGGGTTAATATCGGCCTCCATATCATGGTACATATTGGGTTTATATAATCAGGCTTCCTATCATGGTACTATTGGGTTTCTATATCAGGCTCCATATCATGGTACAGTACTATTGGGTTATATATCAGGCTCCATATCATTGTACATATGGGGGTCTATATCAGGCTCCATATCATGGTAATATTGGTTATAATATCCGGCTCATA
>JAACNH010002552.1:0-38176 GCA_019447015.1 Hymenochirus boettgeri
ATGAGCAGTTATCTTTTTCCAGTTTCTTTTAGAAACATTGGGATGTATCCAGTCCTTTTTCTTAGGTAAATTATTTCCCTTGTTGTTAACCACATTAGCATTAGAAGTAATGAGCAAAAATGTCAAACATGTCTGCTGAAAGTAAATACATAGACACAAAAAATGGATTAAATGCAGCCTAGACAGAGATTCACACATACACAGAAGTCATCACAAACAAAATAAAAACAGAAAGCAAGCGGAATGCATTTTCAATGGGGGACCTATGGAGAAATGACTGAAATTACCATTATTTGATGCACTAACAATTCGCAGTGGTCAGCTTTATTACACGATGGCCATTTCTACAATAGTGCTAAAACAATGATGTGTTTATGGCCCGAAGTAAACAGTATCTCCAGTGGGCACACTGATTACTTTAAAACTGCTTTTATAAAGAACAGGAGGTGAAAGAGCTGTGTCTTAAATCCCATGCTTCAATCAAACACTCTGGGTGTGGAAATGCAGTCAAATAATGTTTGACACTTTTATGCATAAAATTGTAACTAACCCCCCCCCGTGTTTTTACTGTTTGCACTAGCATAGATATATGTTTGTTCTAATGTTTTAGTCAGATCAGTAGCACTTCCACTATTTGTTATAAAGTAATTTTAATTGGAGGTCTTATGCCTTGAATACTAAGCATTGGATGAGAGGCCTCTTCCCTCCTTGTTAAAAGCCAGTAGGCGGGGGGAAGTGATAGCCTGCAATACTAATCCAATGCAAGGTCAGGGAGACAACCTTCCCAAGAAAATGCAACCAAGCAGGGAGTGTCAGCCCAGATTAATGACCCAAGGTAAACGGTTAGGGCCTTCCATACTGGGGTTACCTTGACGTGGTTGGAAGGCTTTTCACTTTTATGCATAAAAACCCCCATGTTTTTACTGTTTGCATTAGCATAGATATTATGATATATGGGACCCAGGAATGTGCATTGATCATCTCTTTGCTTGTTTATTCTACAAAATTACCAGCATACAATGTGACAGTGTCACGGACTTACCTGCCGCTCCGGTCCCGCGCCGCTCGGCACTGCCGGGTGGGCGGCGTCGCGGACGTCATGACGCCACGACGCCGACTCGCCGGGCGGAGCGAGATTTGAAAAGCCGGCGTCCTCCTGGACCCGACGCCGGATAGTAGCGTTAGCTACCCTGGCTCCATACTCACCTGCCTTGGATCCTGCTCCGCTCCTGCTCCTATACTTACCTTGCCTGCCTCCAGTGACCACCTTACCTGTATCCTGTACTTACCTTGCCAGTATCCAGTGATCACCTTACCTGTATCCTGTACTTACCTTGCCAGTATCCAGTACTTACCTTGCCTGCCTCCAGTGACCACCTTACCTGTATCCTGTACTTACCTTGCCAGTATCCAGTACTTACCTTGCCTGCCTCCAGTGACCACCTTGCCAGTATCCAGTACTTACCTTGCCAGTATCCAGTACTTTCCTTGCCATTATCCAGTGACTTCCTTGCCTGTATCCAGTACTTACCTTGCCGGTCTCCAGTGACTACCTTGCCTGTATCGAGTTTCCGTCTACTCACCTAGTATAGTATAGTATAGTATTTGAGGTTGAATAAAGACATACGTCCATCCAGTTCAACCCATCTAGCAATATCCTCATTACCTGCCTAACTTTTGATCCAGAGGAAGGCAAAAAAACCCCACCAAATTTATGAAGGTGGAAAAAATTCCTTCCTGACTCCAAGTGGCAATCGGAAATTTCCCTGGATCAACTCTACTTTATGTATCAATACCAGTAACTTGCAACATTCCTTGTTTGCAGAAACTCATCCAGCTTTTTTTTGAAACTGACCAATGAACCTGCCATAACAACGTCCACTGGAAGACAGTTCCATAGCTTTACCTACCTTTCCTGTATCCAGTATCCAGCCTTCAGTTCCCAGCAGCACCTTGCTCCTGTTTCCAGCCTACAGTTCCCAGCAGCCTCTGTATCCTGCACCTTCCGGACTATCAGCCTCCTCCTAAAAGCGTACTGTGAGTACCCGGCCGTCCGGCCATTTGTTACAGACAGTTACACACACACTGACACACTGACCATTACGAAATGTACATCTCAACCACACACTCATACAAACTACCTTTCACACGTACATACCATCAGAGCAGAATCTTCTCTCTCACACTGTACATCATAGATTCCCTCTCTCTCACACACACTGGCCTTCGTACTCACGCACTGCAGACACTATCTCTCACAAAAACACAGATTTACTAACATCGATTTCCTCACAGCATGGAGAACTATAACCAGTGTGAAAATATTTACATATTCCTTCCTACATATGCCCAATAAGTAATACCTTTTTTCAAACGATCTTGAGGAGTAAATACTTAACCAACATGATGCCGCTTAGCACTTGATCAAAGCTACGTACACTGACAATATTCCATCCCCAAAAGATAGGTGGACTGCACATGCAGCCCAGCAGGCCCTGAACAAGTAGAATCTGCTTAATCCTATCCTGCCTTCCTCCATTTATGTTTGTCACATAACATTTGGCTATGTTATAAAAATTTGACACTACTTTTAGTAAGATAAATTTGTACTTGTCTTCTCCTTACTATTGCTCCCTATGTTAACTATCTCCATATTGGATCAGATGTATTTCTTGAAATCATTGGCACAAACTCTGAGAAATGGTTGGCACACAGATACTGATAAAATCATTGGCACAAACTCTGATAAATAGTTTGCATCCAGACTTAAATAAATGGTTGGCACACAGATACTGGTAAAATCACTGGCACAAACCTCAGTTTATACTCTAGTCAGTAAACTTACTTGAGAAATCCGGCAGCCACTCGCTCGCTCCCACGCTCCCTATACTGATGCGCCAGCTGACGTCACTGCCTGGCACCGAGTAGTGATGTCAGCCAGCGCATCAGTATAGGGAGCGTGGAAGCGAGCGAGCGGCTGCCAGATTTCTTAAGTAAGTTACCGTACTGCAGAGAAGGATGCCACAGAAGGATACCCTCAAAAGGATGCCCAAAGACAGTACCCACTGAACTGGGTGGGAGGGTAAGGGTGCAGATGTTTGGAAACTACAAGTCCCAGCTACTAAAGCATGGTAGTTTCCAAACATCTGAAGTGCCAAGCAATGAGGCTTTAGTTGTCTTTTAAATGGACAGAAGAATTCTCATACAGTAATACAGTAATAGCCATATCCAGTATGGCTATTACTGTATGGGAAATCTGCTGTCCATTTAAAGGGAAACTAAAGCCTAAAAACAATACAGAATCAGAAGGAGAATTGTATTTATTGTTGCCTTCTGATTCTGTATTGCTTTGAGGCTTTAGTTGCCCTTTAAATGGACAGCTGTATTCCCATACTGTTCCCATATAGTAATAGCCATACTGTATGGGAATTCTGCTGCCCATTAAAAGGGCAACTAAAACCTCAAAACAATAAAGAATCACAAGGCAGTAGTGGTCATAATTTCTACCCTCGGTTTATACTCAAGTCAATCATTTTTATTCGTTTTTTTTCAGGTTAAAAATAGATACCTCGGTTTATACTTGGGTCGGTTTATACTTGAGTATATATAGCACAACTTCAGGAAGTGATGTAGGAAAGAGGATATAAAGGATAATACTTTGCATGTGTCGCCCATTTCTCTAGGAATGCTGGGATTTAATAACAGGAGTCCATAAGGTACCTTCTCTATTTCATTTCATACTCTGGGGAGCTTTTAGCTCCTTTAACCCCACCTTGCCTTAACCTGTAAAGCTAATCATTATCCTGTGTTCCCAAGTCCTAACACAATAGCAACTGTATGCTGTTTGCTGATGCAGCCAACATCAAATAAATGGTGTCAAGTCCCATTCCTCGTTCAAACTTAGGGGTGATAAAGTGTGCAACTGATAAATCCATCTGCAGTCAAGCTCCAACAGACTTTAGGGGCAAAATGCGTCCAGCTGTACCTCTCTCCTGACCCACCCGTTACACTTCACTATGGCAGATTGCTAAGTATACCTCTTTTTACATATGTCTCTTATGCACTTGCACTTTACTTGAACCTCTACTATATGATGTTTTTTGGCTTATTTATATTTATATCTGTATTGTTTCCCTCCTTACTCTGTAGGGGAATCTTCTACCTATATAGTAGATCTATTTAGACTATACAGTATATATTATGTAGAGGAGTTGAATTCAGTGATGATCTGAGTAATCTGTTTTTAGTCATCTTCTGTGAATATTTGATATTTGATACTACTATTTCTCTGCCACAGTTATATATATTGTGATGTCCTATACATTTAGACCGGATTTGTAGGTTCACTGTGACAATATTTTATCTGCAGGTATGTGTATATATTCTGATTAACTTTTGGTATAGGATATTCATATGGAGGGTGGGTCGGTGTAGAAAAGGTACTGATGTGTGTTTTTTTTTTTTTTCTTGCACTTAGTCACTTTTGTTTGCACTTTTTGTGTACTAGGCAATTTTTGTTGGCAGCTTCGCTACTAATAAAGCGTTATTAGCAAATATGAGAATGCCAAGATTCTGTTTTTTCTGTTCTGGTTCATATTAGTTCTAATCATTGAGCACCTCACCTCATTTGAGGTTGATATACCTAAAAATCACTAGTAGCCCCTGTAATTGTTTATGTATCAAAGATTCAAACTGAGCCGGATCCTTTGGACTTTGCCGAAAACAGCATCGCTTTTTCCCTTGTTCCAGTTTTCCTTGTCCTTGTTCCTGATTCCTGCCAGTATCTTCTGCCTTGGGACTTTTGTGCTAGGATCCTATTTATATTGCTGGAGTGTTTGTTCTTTGACTTGTACGCTATTCACCATGCCATTTTCAGCCTTTGTTCCTGCTTATTCTGTGGACCATCTTACTTTTTGGTCCCGACTTCCTCCTGTTATCCAAACAGGTGAACCTTACAATATGTTAGATTTTTAGGGCAATGCTATTAAAAACACATGGTACCTTCTGTTATAAGAAGGCTCTATTTTATACTCTGTGGGGAGCTTTTTGCTTCTTTAACCCCACCTCACCTTAACCTATAAAGATAATTAGTATCCTCTGCTCCCAAGTCCTAACATAAGCCCCTTTAAATGTGGAACTTGCTGTGGTGAATACTAATTTGTATGAACCTAGACTGTTTATCTGGATCCTGTTTAGGGTCTCTGGCCACCCAATGGTGCTGTTTAGTTTCAACCATACATTGTGGCAGAATTCTCAGACCAGCAGGTTTATCCTATTAGGTTCCCCTGGATGCTGATGACTGTTTTAAGTAACAGATTTTATATCCACTCTATTCTCACATAGCAAAACATATACACAAGGTCACAAATCCTACACCATATGCAACAAGAAAAAAATTGACATAATCATGTTGCAAGAGACACATTTTAAAACAAACTCAATCCCATCAATATGGGATAAACACTACACCCAATGGGTCCATAGCTCTAATACAGAAGCAAAAACAAAAGGAGTCTCCATTGTATTTCACAAAAGACTCCCAATAATAATCAAAAACTCTTTAATTGATAAAAATGGACATTACATCATACTTAATATCACTCTCAATGAACATACACTAACAGTGGCTAATTTTTATTAACCCAACCAATCTCAAGTATCCATAGACATACAATACTTAGAGAAATTGAACAAATTTGCTGAAGGCAATATTATAATAGGAGGAGACTTCAATTTAGTTAAAGACCCAAATATAGACTCCACATCAGGACACTCCCATATCCCGTATAAAATGCTGAATAAATTCAAACGAAAGCTTCACGATCTTAGACACACTCATAGACACCTGGAGAACTCTTAGTATAGCATAGTATAGTATAGCATTTGAGGTTGAATAAAGACATACGTCCATCCAGTCCAACCCATCTAGCAATATCCTCATTTCCTGCCTAACTGTTGATCCAGAGGAAGGCAAAAAAAACCCACCAAATTTATGAAGGGGGAAAAAATTCCTTCCTGACTCCAAGTGGCAATCGGAAATTTCCCTGGATCAACTCTACTTTATGTATCAATACCAGTAACTTGCAACATTCCTTGTTTGCAGAAACTCATCCAGCTTTTTTTTGAAACTGACCAATGAACCTGCCATTACAACGTCCACTGGAAGACAGTTCCATAGCTTTACCGTTCTCACAGTGAAAAACCCTTTCCGAGCTTGAAGCCTAAACCTTTTTTCTTCAAGTCTTAAGGGATGTCCTCGTGTCCTTTGACATGTTCTATTGGTGCACAATGCCCCAGATAGTTTATTGTATGGCCCGTTAATGTATTTATACACAGTAATCATATCCCCACGCAAGCGCCTTTTCTCCAGCGTACATAATTGTAACTTTTACCAGTCTCTCTTCATATTCAAGCTCCCCCAATCCCCTTATTAATTTAGTTGCCCTTCTCTGAACCCTTTCCATTTCAAAGTTGTCCTTTTTGTACACAGGATTCCAAAATTGCACTGCATATTCCAAATGAGGCCTTACCAATGCTTTGTAAAGAGGGAGAATTACATTTTCCTCCCTTGAATCCATACCTCTCTTTATACAAGACAATACCATGCTGGCTCTGGCTGTTGCCACCTGGCACTGCTTGCTACCTTTAAGTTTGTTATCCACAAGAACCCTTTCCAATAGGGATTCACTTAACACAGAGCCATTTATAGTATAAGTAGCACAAGGATTTTTAAGTCCAAAATGCATCACCATACATTTATCAACATTGAATTTCATCTGCCACTTAGCAGCCCAATGTGATAATCTATCTAGATCCCCTTGCAACGATTGCACATCCTCTGAAGTTTTTAATGGTCGACAAAGTTTTGTGTCGTCAGCAAACACAGAAACCTTGCTGACAATACCCACTTCCAAATCATTAATAAATAGATTAAATAGAAGCGGCCCCAACACAGAACCCTGTGGCACCCCACTTAGCACTTTAGTCCATAATGATGAAGATCCATTAACAACTACTCTCTGCATCCTATTCATTAACCAATTTTCTATCCATGTACAAATGTGACTCCCCAGACCAACAGACCTTAGCTTATACATTAGTCGCCTATGGGGGACTGTATCAAAAGCCTTTGCAAAATCCAAGTAAACTACATCTACTGCTATACCAGAGTCTAAATTTCTACTTACTTCCTCATAAAAGCCAAGCAAGTTAGTTTGACAAGATCTATTCCTCCTAAATCCATGCTGGTTACTACTTATAATGTCAGTTCTTGAAACATACTCTAGAACATGTTCCCTTATTAAACTTTCCAGGATCTTCCCCACCACTGAAGTTAAACTTACAGGCCTGTAATTACCCGGCTGTGAACGACTACCCTTTTTGAATATTGGAATAACAACAGCCTTTTTCCAATCCAGAGGCACACCACCGGACATGAGGGAATCAGCAAAAATAAGAAACAATGGCCTAGATAAAACTGAACTTAGCTCCTTAAGTACCCGAGGATGTATTTTATCCGGTCCAGGAGATTTATTAATATTAACCTTATTTAGTTCTTTCTGTACCATATCCTCGGTTAACCAAAGTGAACTTGAATCTTGTATACCTTTATTGCTACTATACTCTATGATATCTGTACTTGGATCTTCTATAGTGTATACAGAGGGAAAAAAATTATTCAAGACATTTGCTTTATCGCCATCCTCCGTAACTAACTTATCCCCATTAATTAATGGTGCCACATTCTCAGTCCTCATCTTCTTACTATTAATATACTTAAAAAAATGTTTAGGCTTAGTGATGCTTTCTTCAGCTATCCTAACTTCATTATTAATTTTAGCTAGTTTGATTGCTTTCTTACACTCCTTGTTACAGTTTTTATACTCCCTAAAGGCCCTTTCCGTTCCCTCGGCCTTAAAGGTTTTAAATGCCTTTTTCTTCCTTACCATTTGCCTCTTTACATCAGAATTCAGCCACATGGGCGCGGATTTATTTTTTTTACATTTATTTCCCAAGGGTATAAATTTAGATGTGAACTGGCTTAAAATCCCCTTGAATACAATCCACTTCTGTTCAGTACCTTTACCTGATAATACATTATCCCAGTTGACATTCTGAAGAGCTGCTTTTAACCTGGGAAAATTTGCTTTTTTTTCTGTGATGGCAGTTCCACCACACCAATCAATGTCAGGGTAATTGAAGTCCCCCATAATGAGCACACTCCCCAAACTTGCAGCCCTTGCCAACTGCATATGAAGTTGACTCACCTCCTCTCTGCTAGCATTTGGCGGCTTATAGCAGACACCAACAATGACATTACCCCCTTTCCTGTTGCCTAATTCCACCCATATTGCCTCCACTTTATCATCCATATCACCAGTTATCTCTTCTTTTAAATTTGGCTTCAATTCTTTTTTAACATAAACACATACTCCTCCCCCTTTCCTTTTTTTTCTGTCCTGCCTAAACAAGGCATATCCTTCTATATTTACAGCCCAGTCGTGAGAACTGTTCAACCACGTTTCTGCTATACCTATTACATCATACTTTTCATTCAATGCCATCATTTCCAATTCACCCATTTTGTCAGCCAGGCTTCATACATTTTAGATTATGATCCTGTAATTTATTCGTACACTTTGATACACATTCCTCCCTATCCCCTATGCTAGCCCCACCCCCCTTTCCACCCACCACTGGCCTATCTACACCCTGCTTTCCTCCTGGACAATCTATCCCAGTGAGACTGCTAATACCCTCCCCCCCAAACCTAGTTTAAAATCTCCTCCAACCCTCTAGCCATCTTCTCCCCTAAAACAGCTGCACCACCATCAGTGAGGTGCAACCCATCCCTACTAAAGAGCCTGTAACCGACAGCAAAGTCTGCCCAGTTCTCAATAAACCCAAACCCTTCTTCCTTACACCACTCTCTTAGCCACGCATTAATGCTCCTAAGCTCCCGCTGTCTCCCTGGCTTAGCACATGGCTGCGGTAGTATTTCTGAAAACACTACCCTGGAGGTCCTTGCTTTTATCTTGGCCCATAGTTCTCGGAAATCATGTTTAAGGACCTCACCTCCACCTCTAACTTTGTCATTGGCACCAATGTGAACCAAGACCGCCGGGTCACACCCGGCCCCACCCAATAATCTGTCTACACGATCCACCACATGCCGAACCCTAGCACCAGGCAGGCAACACACAGTTCGGCATGTAGGGTCTTGGTGGCAGATTACCCTATCTACCTTCCTTATAATGGAGTCCCCTACCACTACCACCTGCCTTGCATTCCTGACCCTTTCGTTCCTCCTCCCTTGTATCAGAGATGGCAGTCCCCTGGGTGCTCAAGGGACTAGCCCCCTCCATACACGCTAATTCCGAGGTGTCCTCCTCCACTTCATTACCTAAGGTGGCAAATCTGTTGGGATGGACAATCTGGGAAGAAGCCCCCCTACTCTTCCGTCCCCCACTTCCCCTAACAAAACTACCTCCTTCCTCATCCTTTCTTGTCCCTCTTCCACCCACCTCTATACTGGCCCCAGCCAGTGCCTGCTGACCCCCCAGTTCTGCCAATCCCTGCAACGCTGCAAGCTGCCCCCTTAGACTCTCCACCTCAGCTTCCAAACGGGCAACCCACTCACACCTGACACAGACATAGGTTCTGCTCCAGGTTCCTATACATGTGGCATGATGCACATTGCATGGTACTGACAAAACTGTCCCTTCTAATACACCACACCAACACAGTGACGCACAAACCTTGTTTAATTGCCCTTCTTGTTTCAATGTCCTTCTTTTTATATGTCCTTGAGAGCAAGGTCCTTAAGAGAAAGGGACACTCACAAGTTTGTTTCACTCACAGGAAACTTCCTTTTGTTAGGTCCAAACCACAGGCCCAACAACTGTGAATCCTATTTAACTAATAGGCCCCAACCCCCACACCAATTAGTGCAAGAGCCAGAAAGAGAGGGGGAAAAAAACCAAACCAAACCAAACACTTATTAACCCTTTCACAGCCTGTTTGTGATTACAACAGTACTAGAATATAGAAGTCCAGCACACCCCTTTAACTGGAAGAAGAAAGATTAGTCTGCTTACTGCACACTCAGTCCTGCACACATAGTTCTTAACAGTACAAACAATCCTTATTTTCAAACTGTCAAACAATCCTTATTTTCAAACTTTCACACACACCATACAACCATCAAATGATTAAGTGTCCTTCTTTTTATATGTCCTTGAGAGCAAGGTCCTTAAGAGAAAGGGCCACTCACAAGTTCGTTACAAAAAACCCTTCACCCAACCACAAAAGACTTCACATATTACTCAGCCCCCACGACACTTATAGCAGAATCGATCTACTTCTCTCCTAACAAAAGCTACTCTCCTGGAAACCAAGATGCACAATAGGCCCAACCATATGGTCAGACCATGCACCCTCATATTTGACAATTACAATAACAAATTACACAAAAACAGCCTGGAACTGACAACTTAATGATCATCTCCTAAAAGACCAAACAATCAACACTTTTAAAGAAACACATAACACCGACACAACTAAAGATGGGCTAGAACTCGAACCCAAGTTCGAGCCAAACTATTCAAATTCAAACAAATTTGGACTTCTCAAACTATCCCGGACCCGGATTTTCGATATTTTCGGACTTTCGAATGTGCGAGTAAAATGCCTATTATACCTATACGCGAGCATCGAATCCGTGAGTAAAGTGTCCATTAAAACCTATACGCGAGCATTGAATCCGCGAGTAAAATGTCCATGGTATCTAGGCGTGAACATCAAATACGCGAGTAAAGTCTCCATTAAAGCCTATACGCGAGCATCGAATCCGCGAGTAAAATGTCCATGGTATCTAGGCGCGAACATCGAATCCGCTAGTAAAGTGTCCATTAAAGCCTATACGCGAGCATCGAATCCGCGAGTAAAATGTACATGGTATCTAGGCGTGAACGAGCTCGAAAATAGCGCGAGTGAGAGTAAAATTGATTTTCGAATGTCCTGGATATTCGAACATGTTCCCCAGACCATTTCCCAGGTCCCACAGCCATTTACATTAAGTTACCATTGATATTTTAATTGTATTTCATTAGAACTTTTCGAACTATTTGACTCCCATTGACTTATGGGTCCTTTTTCGAACTTTTGAACTTTCCATATAGTTCGAAAGTTCAAAAACGGACCGAACTTTCAAAAGTTCGCCCATCTCTAGACACAACATTAGCACCATACAAATGGGAAACCATAAAGTGCATCATCAGGGTACACTAATAAAACACGGCACCAGAATAAAAAAAGAAACTACAAAATACATACATCAGCTCCAATCAGAAGTACTCAAATTAGAAACAAACCACAAACTCCACAGAGACCCACAAATCTGACAAGAATTAAACAAAGCTAGAAACAACTTACTCCACACTCTCAACAAAAAATAGAATAAAAACAGAATTATGTATGAATATAGCGATAAATGCGGCAGACCCTTGGCGAACTCTCTAAGAGATAGGAAACATAGAACATATATTCCTAAGATTAAAACATCCAGTGATGCAATAGTGCACAGGTCTGAGGACATCGCTGAAGAATTTCAGAAATTCTATGCTAAATTATATTCCATAAGACCTTCAGTACCCCCATCACCACCCCAAACAGGGAAGAAGCTATTCAGGAATACATCATGAAAACAGCTTTACCCATACTCACAAATGAACAAACACAGCAACTAGAATCACCTTTCACTATATTTGAATTAACGCAAACAATCCAAACCCTCAAAGGAAGCAAAAGCCCAGGTCCAGATGGATATACCTCCCCCTCCTACAAAAAAATTCAGAAAGAACTATCCCCACTACTTCTGGAGGCCTTTAAAAAAAGTTTCCCCTGAGAGCCCCTTCCCCCCACAATCACTAGAAACACACATATCTTTACTACCAAAACCCAATAAAGATCCCACTACTTGTGGCAGCTACCACCCTATTTCACTAATCAATATAGATATAAAATGATATGCCACAAGAATGCAAAAACACATTCCCTCATGGATAAACACGGATCAAGTTGGTTTTGTCCCGCGGAGAGAAGGTAGAGACAATACCATCAAAACTATCATGCTGATAGCCCAAGCCCAGAAAAATAAAATCCCAATGTGCCGTCTCTCCTTAGACGCAGAGAAAGCCTTTGATAGGGTGAACTGGAGATTCATTGAACAAACACTGTCACAAGCCGGAGTTGGTCCAACCAGTTGAAACAGAATCATGGCATTATATAACTCCAACTCCGCCAGAGTCAGAGTAAATGGCATACTATCCAAACCCTTTCAGTGATTCAATGGCACACGTCAGGGCTGCCCCTATCCCCTTTCTTATACATACTAACCATGGAACACCTAGCGAACGCAATAAGAAACAATCCAGATATTTCAGGCATTAAAATCAGTCAAACAATACACAAATTAGCATTATACGCAGATGATCTCCTTTTATTCATCTCAAACCCACACATATCCATCCCTAATATCCTCACAGAAATCCAACAATATGGATCACTAAGCAATTTTTAAAGTAAACTACCAAAAATCCAACTGTCTAAATATTACTCGACAAAAATATAACATCTATAAAAAACAATTTTCCCTTTAAGATACAAGAAGACACAATCCTGCATTTTGCAATCCGTTCTTGCTTTGCTCTCTGCAATGACATTGTATTTTTAACTAGTAGCAAGTAGGCCACACTGTGTCCATTGTAATCTTTTGAGATTTTTTAAAGCATGCAAATCACATTTTTTGTCAAAATTGCACTGAATTCAAGTCTATGGAAGCACATGAAAAAGCAGATCCAAGCGGACACAATCAATGTGACATACAATTTTATTTCTTACCCTTAATCCCCTAGGAAACACAAAAGCAAACGCAAATAGAAGCAGACAAAAGCATACAGAATATGCACAGTGCTTTTTTGTGTGTTGCATTTGGGCTCTGACCTTACTGAGTTCTTTCAACAGATTCTATATGTTATCTGTTAAAGAATTTTGGAATGTGGCCAAGATTCCTAGACAAAAATGTAAAATAAATTATAAAACGTAAGTATTCCAAGATGTGCAAAAGATGTGCAAAATTCTAACCATGAAGTAAATAAACTTAGAAAGAAAGAGAAACAAAAAGAAAGGAAGAATGTAAAGGTGGCCATACATCAGTGCGATATTACTTACCCAACCGAGTGCTCACGCGACCTTCATCGATTCTGCCGGAACCGTCTCTCCCGATCAGCATGTATGGAGCGGGCCTTTCCCTTGAGCACCCAGGGGACGGCCATCTCCAATACAAGGGAGGGAGAACTGGGGGCTAGGAAGGATAGGCAGGTGGTAGTGGTAGGGGATTCCATTATTAGAAGGGTAGATAGGGTAATCTGTCGACAAGACCCTGCATGCCGAACAGTGTGTTGTCTGCCTGGTGCTAGGGTTCGACATGTGGTGGATCGTGTAGACAGATTATTGGGGGGGGCTGGAAGTGACCCGGTGGTCTTGGTTCACATTGGTGCCAATGACAAAGTTAGAGGTGGAGGTGAGGTCAGGAAGGAAGGAATTTCCCCCCCCTTTTTAGCTGGGGTTTTTTGCCATCCTCTGGATCAACTGTTAGGAAGGGTTAATAAAAAAAAAAAAAAGAGGGTGAATAGATTGGACTTGATGGACGTATGTCTTTATTCAACCTTAATTACTATGTTACTATGTTACTATGATCTTATATCCGACCGACATGCGATCGCAAAATCCCATTCATTTTGCGATCACATATCGGTCAAATAAAGGAGAGGAAGAGGTGGTTCCGGCAGGATCGCAGGAACAGCGCTCGGTTAGGTAAGTAATATCGTACTGATGTATGGCCACCTTTACAGTGTCAAGGGCCGTGATACTGATGACATCATTATTAGATGGGTTAATAGCAGACCTACAGGAGTATGGATCATTTCAAATGTTTTTAAAGAGCACTTTACATTATGACTATTATTTGATGTGCTGTTTTGCTTCATTCAGCAGCCCCTTTCCCTCTTTCCCCCTTCATGCACCTGTTTTCAGTCCCTCCCATGCTTGCCTATCCTAATTCCACAGACAGGAGGTATTCAGCCACAAAATAATAATTTTATTAGATGGCACCAATCAGCTTCATATGCAAGTTAGACCTTGTGAGTGGGTCTGTAATTTATCTATATATTTAAAAGTAAATATGTATGTATATATGTATGTTTGTATATTCCAGAAAAACAACCAAACGTATGGGACAATTTTCATGAGACTTGGTATACTTGTGTTTAAGGACCTAGAAAAAAGCAAAGGCTACTTTACAAATTTTAAAAATGCCTACGTGTCGACTTGTTTAAATGAATTTACCTGAATCAAGTAAACGCCTAAGTTTATTACTCACCTTCCAACAGGGGAGGACTGGCCCAGTATGCTAAGGGGCAAATGCCCCCCAGGATGGCCTCTAATTAAAGATTTTGGCTGCCACAGATGCTATTACTTAGTTACGTTCCTGAAAGGCACAGCTAACTCCTCTAGCTCTAACATGGGCAAGGAACAGGAAACCCCTCCTCCTGGTACTACAGTTCATTAGCCAGTGTTGTCAGCTTTTGAGATCATTAGACGGTGGTGTCAGCCATCCAGTTCATTAGCCAGTGTTGTCACCCCTCCAGTTTATTATCCAGTATTGTCAGCCCTCCAGTTCATTAGCTAGTGTTGTCAGCCCTTGAGATCATTAGACAGCTTTGTCAGTCCTTCAGATCATTATCCAGTGTAAGTCAACCATCCAGTTCTTTAGCCAATGTTGTCAGCCCTCCAGCTCATTAGCCAGTGATAGTCAGCCCTCCTGTTCATTAGGGACAAGGGAAACTTTGGGTAAGTATAACTTGACCTAGAAAATCTACCTAGAGGTGAGAACTTAGCAAATTCAGGTCATAACCCTACAAGTGTAAGGGGGAGGGGGAAGATTTTAGGACTATAGTTGTCCTTTAACCACATCATACAATTAAAAAAAGTAGCAGGCAACAATGTAAAATGGGAATAGTGGTCGTAAAAATTGGTGTAACCTTAACAAAGTGTCTGACCTAAGCAAAGTGGGTGTTGCAACCGTTAAATGGCCACTTGGCTGTATTTGCCCCCCAGGCCAAAAGGTCCCAGTCCTCCCCTGCACAGCAGTTACAATGATTACAACAGGTTGCTTGGGACAGAGGGGACATTGGAGGGAAGTCTGACTTTGAGACATGGAGGTGAGGGGGGACTCTGGTCTTTGGACACTAACAGGGAACTCTGGCCTTGAGACATGGAGATAGGGGGCTATAGCCTTGGGACACTGAGGGAGCAATCTGGGCTTCTAGCACCCAATATTATGTCTAGTGTCTCAGGGCGATTTCTACCAATTTTAGTGCCCCAGGCATCCTCCTACCCTGCATATGCCCCCCCTCCCCCTCAAAAAAAACAAACTTAGCCTGTCAAACTACAGCTGGGTTTCCTCCTTCTCCTTCTGACACCATCTACTGCAACTGTTCTTTATAGTGGAACTGCTTTACTAGTTGGTAAGAGGCACTCACTGTACCAGGTGAGGTGGGCGTGTATACATACTTTTGTATGAATGCAGCGACACTGGCCACAAATGAAATACTGATTGGAAGGACAGAATAGGTTTCAGTGGATGTGCGGTATATGGCACAAGTGTTCTCCCCAGAAATTGTTTCCAGCGGGGTAGGGCAGAACAGGGAAATTTTCACTTTCAGTACCAGAAGAGTATTACCATGAACCATTCAATGCCAACAGACTTTCCTATTAACACTTTCAGCTGCCAGCATTGACTTGATATGCAGTATGTACCTGCTTTCCATGTCTCCTCCATTGGTATTAACCCTTCCAGCTGCCGGCATTGACATGATATACAGTATGTACCTGCTTTCCATATCTCCTCCATTGAATTGTTCACTCCTCACTGATTCTAAGTTCTAATTGGAGAGTTGGGTGGAAAGAAGAAAGAGGCAGTGATAAGGATCTCATGGCTGCTAGTCACAGGGGTCACTGTTATATAAGGTCTGCAGCAGCTTTCAGGGGAGGACTGGGACCTTTTGGCCTGGGGGGCAAATACAGCCACTATACTAATGAGGAACACTTGCTAGTGCTACTTTTGTATTTTCTCTCTAGCTCTTGACTGGTTGGAGCCTTTTCCAAAGAGAAATGTCTGGCTAAGAAATAAGGTGTGATCCTTTCTATGGCACATAGCATTGTAAACCAGTTCACGGAGACTAAGACCTTTGGCCTTGATGCCATAGCAGAGTCAATGAAAGCAGCACCGGGCTTATTGGTAGCCAATTTTTTCCATCGTTTCTTTTCTGCAAGTTTGGTCAGTTTGGGTGGCTAGTCAATCCAGAGAAAAGCCAATTACAACCAGTTCAAAGACTAATCTTCCTGGTAGCCTGTATCAGTACTAATCTAGGACTGGTGTCCCTGCCAACCATGAGAATAGAGAACATTTCTCGTTTAGCCATAGAGACTTTGAAGATCAAAAGCATGGCAGCAAGACAATTGATGAAGGGGCTGGGAACACTAACAGTGACCGTCGGCCTTATAAAATGGGCAAATTGGAGAATTAGGCCCATTGCTGAATTACTTCTTAGCCAAATAGGACCAGATGCAGCAAGACTGGTCAAAATAATAACTTAAACAGAACAGTGATTTGAACACGCAACCTTCTGATCTGGAGTCAGACGTGCTACGTTGCGCCACGGGTCACACACAAGAAAGGACAGGTGTCTCCAATTTGGTTCCTGTAAAGAAGACACAACCCTTGACTTTCTTTCATAACGACGTTACTGCTGATTTGATCAACTAATTGAAGATATTAGGAAGGTTTTTCCCACTTTTAAAATTTATTAGAAATGTGTTTTACAATGGCTAAAAATAAAGTTATTGGAAATAAGCATATTTAAACATAGAAAGCCAATGGTAGGTAAAAAAGGGAATTGATACGAACTACAAGGAAACTGGTATTTTTGACTACAATTCAAGTGGTTGCAATCGATTTCTCGAAATCTTTTTTAATATAACCAGAGCATCTCTGGTGCAGCGTCTGCATTGAGCTTTATTTTGCCATAAACCTTCCAGGAATGGCAAAGATTCACTAGTAATTTTTTAGGACATATTCTGTTTATCACAGAGCTAAATTCCTCATCTTTGTTTAGGGCATACGAAAAAGTTGTGGATATCCTCGAGGACTGGTCAACGAAATGTGAGCTACTTGGACTACAGTGTGAACAAAAATGCACAGCCTCCCGTCGGGAATCGAACCCCGGTTCCCCGCGTGACAGGCGGGGATACTCACCACTATACTAACGAGGAACACTTGCTGGTGCTGCTTTTGTCTTTTCTCTCTGCTCTGACTGGTGGGAGCCTTTTCCAAAAAGAAATGTCTGGCTAAGAAATAAGGTGTGACCCTTTCTATGGCAAATAGCATTGTATACAACCACGGAGACTGAGACCTTTTGGCCTTGATGCCATACCAGAGTCTATGAAAGCAGCACCGGGCTCATTGGTACCAATTTTTCCATCGTTTCTTTTCTGCATTTTGGTCAGTTTGGGGTGCTAGTCAATCCAGAGAAAGCCAATTACAACCAGTTCAAAGACTAATCTTCCTGGGAGCCGGTATCAATACTCATCTAGGACTGGTGTCTCTGCCAACCACGAGAATAGAGAACATTTCTCGTTAGCCATAGAGACTTTGAAGATCAAAAGCATGGCAGCAAGACAATTGATGAAGGTGCTGGGAACACTAACAGTGACCATCGGCCTTATAAAATGGCAAATTGGAGAATTAGGCCCTTTGCTGAATTACTTCTTAGCAATAGCACAATGTATTCGGCACAATGATCAGATGAGCAACTGCAAATACTTAACAGAACTCAAGAAATGTCATGTGGGCGAGCGGCAATCTGTGTTGGTACTCCCCTTGCAGAACAGCGGATTCACATTCACAGACGCATCTGGGAAGGGTTGGGGAGCCACTTAGGCCAGAGATGTGTTGAAGGCTTAATGGGGGACAGACTTATCCCATCTATCCTCGTTTAATAGAGTTAAAGGCAATTCACCAAGCCCTCAAGGCTTTTTACCACTGATTCAGGCAATGCCGGTGTCCATAAGAACCGACAATGTGGCGGCAGTCTCCGTATATAAATCGTTTTGCAAATGTGCTGCTTTGCTTTGGTCATGGAATCCCAACTAAAGCTGTATTATCACTGGCTGCCAATTAAAGAGCCACCGTTGCGCCACGAGGTCACACACGAGAAAGGACAGGTGTCTCCAATTTGGTTCCCGTAAAGAAGACACAACCCTTGACTTTCTTTCATAACGACGTTACGGCTGATCTGATCAACTAATTGAAGATATTAGGAAGGTTTTTCCCACTTTTAAAATTTATTAGAAATGTGTTTTATAATGGCTAAAAATAAAGTTATTGGAAAATAGCATATTATAAACATAGAAAGCCAATGGTAGGTAAAAAAGGAATTGATACGAACTACAAAGGAAACTGGTATTTTTGACTACAATTCAAGTGATTGCAATCGATTTCTCGAAATCTTTTTTTAATATAACCAGAGCATCCTCTGGTGCAGCGTCTGCATTGAGCTTTATTTTGCCATAAACCTTCCAGGAATGGCAAAGATTCACTAGTAATTTTTTAGGACATATTCTGTTTATCACAGAGCTAAATTCCTCATCTTTGTTTAGGGCATACGAAAAAGTTGTGGATATCCTCGAGGACTGGTCAACGAAATGTGAGCTACTTGGACTACAGTGTGAACACAAAATGCACAGCCTCCCGTCCGGGAATCGAACCACGGTCTTCCGCGTGACAGGCGGGGATACTCACCACTATACTAACGAGGAACACTTGCTGGTGCTGCTTTTGTCTTTTCGCTCTAGCTCTTGACTGGTGGGAGCCTTTTCCAAAAAGAAATGTCTGGCTAAGAAATAAGGTGTGACCCTTTCTATGGCAAATAGCATTGTATACCAACCCACGGAGACTGAGACCTTTTGGCCTTGATGCCATACCAGAGTCTATGAAAGCAGCACCGGGCTCATTGGTAGCCAATTTTTTTCCATCGTTTCTTTTCTGCAAGTTTTGTCAGTTGGGTGGCTAGTCAATCCTAAGAGAAAAGCCAATTACAACCAGTTCAAAGACTAATCTTCCTGGGAGCCGGTATCAATACTCATCTAGGACTGGTGTCTCTGCCAACCACGAGAATAGAGAACATTTCTCGTTAGCCATAGAGACTTTGAAGATCAAAAGCATGGCAGCAAGACAGTTGATGAAGGTGCTGGGAACACTAACAGTGACCATCGGCCTTATAAAATGGCAAATTGGAGAATTAGGCCCTTTGCTGAATTACTTCTTAGCCAAATAGCACAAGATGCAGCAAGACTGGTCACAAATAATAACTTGAACAGAACTTTCAAAGTAAATCTGTCATGGTGGGCGAAGCCGGCAAATCTTTGTGTTGGTACTCCCCTTGCAGAACCAAGCTGGATTCACATATTCACAGACGCATCTGGGAAGGGTTGGGGAGCCCACTTAGGCCAGAGATGTGTTGAAGGCTTAATGGGGACAGACTTATCCCATCTATCCTCGTTAGTAATAGAGTTAAAGGCAATTCACCAAGCCCTCAAGGCTTTCTTACCACTGATTCAGGCAATGCCGGTGTCCATAAGAACCGACAATGTGGCGGCAGTCTCCGTATATAAATCGTTTGCAAATGTGCTGCTTTGCTTTGGTCATGGAATCCCAACTAAAGCTTGTTTCACTGGCTGCAATAAAAGCAGTTGCGCCACGAGGTCACACAGGAGAAAGGACAGGTGTCTCCAATTTGGTTCCCGTAAAGAACACAACCCTTGACTTTCTTTCATAACGACGTTACGGCTGATCTGATCAACTAATTGAAAGATTAAGAAGGTTTTTCCCACTTTTAAAATTTATTAGAAATGTGTTTTACAATGGCTAAAAATAAAGTTATTGGAAAATAGCATATTATAAACATAGAAAGCCAATGGTAGGTAAAAAAGTGAATTGATATGAACTACAAAGGAAACTGGTATTTTTGACTACAATTCAAGTGGTTGCAATCGATTCTCGAAATCTTTTTTAATATAACCAGAGCATCCTCTGGTGCAGCGTCTGCATTGAGCTTATTTTGCCAAAACCTTCCAGGAATGGCAAAGATTCACTAGTAACTTTTTTAGGACATATTCTGTTTATCACAGAGCTAAATTCCTCATCTTTGTTTAGGGCATACGAAAAAGTTGTGGATATCCTCGAGGACTGGTCAACGAAAGTGAGCTACTTGGACTACAGTGTGAACACAAAATGCACAGCCTCCCCGTCAGGGAATCGAACCCGGTCTTCCGCGTGACAGGCGGGGATACTCACCACTATACTAACGAGGAACACTTGCTGGTGCTGCTTTTGTCTTTTCTCTCTAGCTCTTGACTGGTGGGAGCCTTTTCCAAAAAGAAATGTCTGGCTAAGAAATAAGGTGTGACCCTTTCTATGGCAAATAGCATTGTATACCAATCCACGGAGACTGAGACCTTTTGGCCTTGATGCCATACCAGAGTCTATGAAAGCAGCACCGGGCTCATTGGTAGCCAATTTTTTCCATGTTTCTTTTCTGCAAATTTGGTCAGTTTGGGTGGCTAGTCAATCCAGAGAAAAGCCAATTACAACCAGTTCAAAGACTAATCTTCCTGGTAGCCTGTATCAATACTCATCTAGGACTGGTGTCTCTGCCAACCACGAGAATAGAGAACATTTCTCGTTTAGCCATAGAGACTTTGAAGATCAAAAGCATGGCAGCAAGACAATTGATGAAGGTGCTGGGAACACTAACAGTGACCATCGGCCTTATAAAATGGGCAAATTGGAGATTAGGCCCTTTGCTGAATTACTTCTTAGCAACAAAGCACAAGATGCAGCAAGACTGGTCACAAATAATAACTTAAACAGAACTTTCAAAGTAAATCTGTCATGGTGGGCGAAGCCGGCAATCTTGTGTGGTACTCCCCTTGCAGAACCCAGCTGGATTCACATATTCACAGACGCATCTGGGAAGGGTTGGGAGCCCACTTAGGCCAGAGATGTGTTGAAGGCTAATGGGGGACAGACTTATCCCATCTACCTCCGTTAGTAATAGAGTTAAAGGCAATTCACCAAGCCCTCAAGGCTTTCTTACCACTGATTCAGGGAATGCCGGTGTCCATAAGAACCGACAATGTGGCGGCAGTCTCCGTATATAAATCGTTTGCAAATGTGCTGCTTTGCTTTGTCATGGAATCCCAACTGTTTCACTGGCTGCAATAAAAGCAGTGCCTGACCCCGACGTGATTTGAAAGCAACTTCTGATCTGGAGTCAGACGGCTACCTTGCGCCACAGGTCACACACGAGAAAGGACAGGTGTCTCCAATTTGGTTCCCGTAAAGAAGACACAACCCTTGACTTTCTTCATAACGACGTTACGGCTGATCTGATTCAACTAATTGAAGATATTAGGAAGGTTTTCCCACTTTTAAAATTTATTAGAAATGTGTTTTACAATGGCTAAAAATAAAGTTATTGGAAAATAGCATATTATAAACATAGAAAGCCAATGGTAGGTAAAAAAGGGAATTGATACAACTACAAAGGAAACTGGTATTTTGACTACAATTCAAGTGGTTGCAATCGATTTCTCGAAATTTTTTTTAATATAACCAGAGCATCTCTCTGGTGCAGCGTCTGCATTGAGCTTATTTTGCATAAACCTTCCAGGAATGGCAAAGATTCACTAGTAACTTTTTTAGGACATATTCTGTTTATCACAGAGCTAATTCCTCATCTTTGTTAGGGCATACGAAAAAATTGTGGATATCCTCGAGGACTGGTCAACGAAATGTGAGCTACTTGGACTACAGTGTGAACACAAAAGCCAGCCTCCCCGTCGGGGAATCGAACGGTCTCCCGCGTGACAGGCGGGGATACTCACCACTATACTAACGAGGAACACTTGCTGGTGCTGCTTTTGTCTTTTCCTCTAGCTCTTGACTGGTGGGAGCTTTTCCAAAAAGAAATGTCTGGCTAAGAAATAAGGTGTGACCCTTTCTATGGCAAATAGCATTGTATACCAACCCCGAGACTGAGACCTTTTGGCCTTGATGCCATACCAGAGTCTATGAAAGCAGCACCGGGCTCATTGGTAAATTTTTCCCACGTTCTTTTCTGCAAGTTTGGTCAGTTTGGGTGGCTAGTCAATCCAGAGAAAAGCCAATTACAACCAGTTCAAAGACTAATCTTCCTGGGAGCCGGTATCAATACTCATCTAGGACTGGTGTCTCTGCCAACCACGAGAATAGAGAACATTTCTCGTTTAGCCATAGAGACTTTGAAGATCAAAAGCATGGCAGCAAGACAATTGTGAAGGTGCTGGGAACACTAACAGTGACCATCGGCCTTATAAAATGGCAAATTGGAGAATTAGGCCCTTTGCTGAATTACTCTTAGCCAAATAGCACAAGATGCAGCAAGACTGGTCACAAATAATAACTTAACAAGAACTTTCAAAGTAATCTGTCATGGTGGGTGAAGCCGGCAAATCTTTGTGTTGGTACTCCCCTTGCAGAACCCAGCTGGATTCACATATTCACAGACGCATCTGGGAAGGGTTGGGGAGCCCACTTAGGCCAGAGATGTGTTGAAGGCTTAATGGGGGACAGACTTATCCCATCTATCCTCGTAGTAATAGAGTTAAAGGCATTCACCAAGCCCTCAAGGCTTTCTTACCACTGATTCAGGCAAGCCGGTGTCCATAAGAACCGACAATGTGGCGCAGTCTCCGTATATAAATCGTTTGCAAATGTGCTGCTTTGCTTGGTCATGGAATCCCAACTAAAGCTTGTTTCACTGGCTGCAATAAAGCAGTTGCTGACCCGACGTGATTTGAACACGCAACCTTCTGATCTGAGAGTCAGCGCTACCGTGTGCCACGAGGTCACACACGAGAAAGGACAGGTGTCTCCAATTTGGTTCCGTAAAGAAGACACAACCCTTGACTTTCTTTCATAACGACGTTACGGCTGATCTGATCAACTAATTGAAGATATTAGGAGGTTTTTCCCACTTTTAAAATTTATTAGAAATGTGTTTTCAATGGCTAAAAATAAAGTTATTGGAAAATAGCATATTATAAACATAGAAAGCCAATGGTAGGTAAAAAAGGGAATTGATACAACTACAAAGGAAACTGTATTTTTGACTACAATTCAAGTGGTTGCAATCGATTCTCGAAATCTTTTTTAATATAACCAGAGCATCCTCTGGTGCAGGTCTGCATTGAGCTTTATTTTGCATAAACCTTCCAGGAATGGCAAAGATTCACTAGTAACTTTTTTAGGACATATTCTGTTTATACAGAGCTAAATTCCTCATCTTGTTTAGGGCATACGAAAAAAGTTGTGGATACCTCGAGGACTGGTCAACGAAATGTGAGCTACTTGGACTACAGTGTGACAAAAAAAGCCAGCCTCCCCGTCGGGGAATCGAACCCGGTCTCCCGCGTGACAGGCGGGGATACTCACCACTATCAACGAGGAACACTTGCTGGGCTGCTTTTGTCTTTTCTCTCTAGCTCTTGACTGGTGGGAGCCTTTTCCAAAAAGAAATGTCTGGCTAAGAAATAAGGTGTGACCCTTTCTATGGCAATAGCATTGTATACCAACCACGGAGACTGAGACCTTTTGGCCTTGATGCCATACCAGAGTCTATGAAAGCAGCACCGGGCTCATGGTAAATTTCCCATCGTTTCTTTTCTGCAAGTTTGGTCAGTTTGGGTGGCTAGTCAATCCAGAGAAAAGAATTACAACCAGTTCAAAGACTAATCTTCCTGGGAGCCGGTATCAATACTCATCTAGGACTGGTGTCTCTGCCAACCACGAGAATAGAGAACATTTCTCGTTTAGCCATAGAGACTTTGAAGATCAAAAGCATGGCAGCAAGACAATTGATGAAGGTGGGGGAACACTAACAGTGACCATCGGCCTTATAAAATAGGCAAATTGGAGATTAGGCCCTTTGCTGAATACTTCTTAGCCAAATAGCACAAGATGCAGCAAGACTGGTCACAAATAATAACTTAAACAGAACTTTTCAAAGTAAATCTGTCATGGTGGGGAAGCCGGCAAATCTTTGTGTTGGTACTCCCCTTGCAGAACCAGCTGGATTCACATATTCACAGACGCATCTGGGAAGGTTTGGGGAGCCCACTTAGGCCAGAGATGTGTTGAAGGCTTAATGGGGGACAGACTTATCCCATCTATCCTCGTTAGTAATAGAGTTAAAGGCAATTCACCAAGCCCTCAAGGCTTTTACCACTGATTCAGGCAATGCCGGTGTCCATAAGAACCGACAATTGGCGGCAGTCTCCGTATATAAATCGTTTGCAAATGTGCTGCTTTGCTTTGGTCATGGAATCCCAACTAAAGCTTGTATCACTGGCTGCAATAAAAGCAGTTGCCGACGTGATTAACGAGCGTTCACACACGAGAAAGGACAGGTGTCTCCAATTTGGTTCCCGTAAAGAAGACACAACCCTTGACTTTTTTCATAACGACGTTACGGCTGATCTGATCAACTAATTGAAGATATTAGGAAGGTTTTTCCCACTTTTAAAATTTATTAGAAATGTGTTTTACAATGGCTAAAAATAAAGTTATTGGAAAATAGCATATTATAAACATAGAAAACAATGGTAGGTAAAAAAGGAATTGATATGAACTACAAAGGAAACTGGTATTTTGACTACAATTCAAGTGGTTGCAATCGATTTCTCGAAATCTTTTTTTAATATAACCAGAGCATCCTCTGTGCAGGTTGCATTGAGCTTTATTTTGCCATAACCTTCCAGGAATGGCAAAGATTCACTAGTAACTTTTTTAGGACATATCTGTTTATCACAGAGCTAAATTCCTCATCTTTGTTTAGGGCATACGAAAAAGTTGTGGATATCCTCGAGGACTGGTCAACGAAAGTGAGCTACTTGGACTACAGTGTGAACACAAAATGCACAGCCTCCCCGTCGGGAATCGAACCCCGGTCTCCCGCGTGACAGGCGGGGATCTCACCCTATACTACGAGGAACACTTGTGGTGCTGCTTTTGTCTTTCTCTCTAGCTCTTGACTGGTGGGAGCCTTTTCCAAAAAGAAATGTCTGGCTAAGAAATAAGGTGTGACCCTTTCTATGGAAATAGCATTGTATACCAACCACGGAGACTGAGACCTTTTGGCCTTGATGCCATACCAGAGTCTATGAAAGCAGCACCGCGGCTCATTGGTAGCCAATTTTTCCCATGTTTCTTTTCTGCAAGTTTGGTCAGTTTGGGTGGCTAGTCAATCCAGAGAAAAGCCAATTACAACCAGTTCAAAGACTAATCTTCCTGGGAGCCGGTATCAATACTCATCTAGGACTGGTGTCTCTGCCAACCACGAGAATAGAGAACATTTCTCGTTTAGCCATAGAGACTTTGAAGATCAAAAGCATGGCAGCAAGACAATTGATGAAGTTTTGGGAACACTAACAGTGACCATCGGCCTTATAAAATGGAAATTGGAGAATTAGGCCCTTTGCTGAATACTTCTTAGCAACAAAGCACAAGATGCAGCAAGACTGGTCACAAATAATAACTTAAACAGAACTTTCAAAGTAAATCTGTCATGGTGGGCGAAGCCGGCAAATCTTTGTGTTGGTACTCCCCTTGCAGAACCCAGCTGGATTCACATATTCACAGACGCATCTGGGAAGGGTTGGGGAGCCCACTTAGGCCAGAGATGTGTTGAAGGCTTAATGGGGGACAGACTTATCCCATCTATCCTCGTTAGTAATAGAGTTAAAGGCAATTCACCAAGCCCTCAAGGCTTTCTTACCACTGATTCAGGCAATGCGGTGTCCATAAGAACCGACAATGTGGGGCAGTCTCCGTATATAAATCGTTGCAAATGTGCTGCTTGTTTCTTTGGTCATGGAATCCCAACTAAAGCTTGTATCACTGGCTGCAATAAAGCAGTCGCTGACCCGACCGTGATTTGAACACGCAACCTCTGATCTGGAGTCGACGCGCTACCGTTGCGCCACGAGGTCACCACGAGAAAGGACAGGTGTCTCCAATTTGGTTCCCGTAAAGAAGAACACAACCCTTGACTTTCTTTCATAACGAGTTACGGCTGATCTGATCAACTAATTGAAGTATTAGGAAGGTTTTTCCCACTTTTAAAATTTATTAGAAATGTGTTTTACAATGGCTAAAATAAAGTTATTGGAAAATAGCATATTATAAACATAGAAAGCCAATGGTAGGTAAAAAAGGAGAATTGATACGAACTACAAAGGAAACTGGTATTTTTGACTACAATTCAAGTGTGTTGCAATCGTTTCTCGAAATCTTTTTTTAATATAACCAGAGCATCTCTGGTGCAGCGTCTGCATTGAGCTTTATTTTGCCATAAACCTTCCAGGAATGGCAAAGATTCACTAGTAACTTTTTTAGGACATATTCTGTTTATCACAGAGCTAAATTCCTCATCTTGTTTAGGGCATACAAAAAAGTTGTGGATATCCTCGAGGACTGGTCAACGAAATGTGAGCTACTTGGACTACAGTGTGAACAAAAAAGCCAGCCTCCCGTCGGGGAATCGAACCCCGGTCTCCGCGTGACAGTGACGGCGGGATACTCACCACTATACTAACGAGAACACTTGCTGGTGCGCTTTTGTCTTTCTCGTCTAGCTCTTGACTGGTGGGAGCTTTTCCAAAAAGAAATGTCTGGCTAAGAATAAGGTGTGACCCTTTCTAGGCAAATAGCATTGTATACCAACCACGGAGACTGAGACCTTTGGCCTTGATGCCATACCAGAGTCTATGAAAGCAGCACCGGGCTCATTGGTAGCCAATTTTTCCCATCGTTTCTCTTCTTGCAAGTTTGGTCAGTTTGGGTGGCTAGTCAATCCAGAGAATGCTGAGAATGGAACTGCCCAGCACCTCAAAAGGTATGATAAAGTTCTTAATTTCCTATATGAGCATTTCTTTACAGATAGAAGATGAGTTCCACTAGACAAATGAGTTGTGATCTGGTGAATCTAATAACCAGAGCTCATTTTGGAGAGAAGGAATGGGAAGCTAGGGAATATGACCATGATATAGGGTCATTAATATAGGTTGCAGAAGAAAACTACAGTGGCACTGGACGTAACAAAAACTTTTAACTTAGGAAAGCTAATTTATGCTTTGGAATCGCTCCTGCTCATAGACTGGGGGAACTGTTTCTAGGAAAAAGATATGAGCAGATGTGGACCACTTTTAAGGATATTAAACGATACATTTCCAATCGGTACCTTTAGGACAAGTGTAAAAAAACTTAGGCACTCCTGATGGCTTAATGATCAGGTAAAACGGGAATGGAAAAAGAAGGCTTTTAAATTTTGAAAGCAGAAGGCACAGAACAGGCTTACAGGGACTTCAAAGTTTTGAATAAAGAAGTGCAGAAGCATTTATTAAACTAGCTTAAAATAAAAATGAAATACGATGCGAACAAGCAAGTCCACCCAAGATGTTTTCTAAGTAATAAATGTAAAAAAATGAGCGATTGGACCATTTTAAATAATGACAGTGTTGTTAGAGATTGCCAAAAGGCTAATCTGCTAAACCTTTTTTTGTTTTACAGCGTTTTTTACTGGAGAATCCGTACGTAGGATTTACAATGTGACAGAGGAAATAGAGTTTTCACATGATAAAAGAGGATATGGCGAATCAATTAGACAAAGTAAATATCAATAAAGCGCCAGGACAAGATGGATGCATCCAGGATTTAAAAGAGCTAGTTCAGTTCTGCAAGACCACTTGCTCATCTTTTCAGATAGTTTTGTCTCTGATTGCCGCTGATGGAAAAAAGCCAATGTAATTACATATTCAAAAAAGGAGCGTTCACACCTTGGTAACTATAGACCTGTAGATAAACATCAGTGTAGGGAAGGTGATGAAACTTGGTTAAGGATCATACCTTGACTTTGTCTCCAGAGATCATCTTATTAGTAGAAGTCAGCATGATTATGGAGAAATAGTCATGCCAGACACAAATTAATGGTTATGCGAAGTGAGTAAGAAGTTGATTTTTCGGCACAGCTGTGGATGTGGTATATTGGATTGCAAAAGCCTTGATACTGTTGCAATAGCGACTAAGTATTAAACTGAGGACTGTTGGCCTTGAAGAACACATATGTCAGATAGAGGAATGGTTATTGGACCGCAAACAGAGATGGTGGTTAATGGAGCACAATGTGGGCTAAGTTCAAAGCGTTCCTAGATCTGTAATGGACGCTTATGTTAATCTGTTATAAATGAACTTAGAAGGGCATTGAGAGCAAGGTCTCTGTGTTTGCTGATGACACTAAATTAGCAGAGCTTTGGAAAAACTTCCAATAATGTGGCAAGTTGGCTGGCAAGCAGACCTGATAGATTATCACAAAATGGGCAGCCAGAAAATGGCAGATGGATCAATGTTGATAAATGTAAGGAGCATTTGGTTTAATTAATCCCTGTGCCACTCACCATAAATAACTTGTGTTATAGTGCATCTGAAATGGGAAAAGATTTGGGGTTCTGGTAGAAACAGACTTGCTGCTAGCAAACATTCCAGGTAGCAACAGCTAGGGAGCTAGCCAAGATAGTCTTGTATAAAGAGGGAATGGATCAAGAGAGAAAAATATTATCTCCCTCTTTTGCAGCACTGGTAAGCCACATTTGGATATGCGGTGCAGTTTTGGAATCCCATATACAAAAGGGACATTTGGAATTGAGAGTTCAAGAAGGCACTTAAATTAATAAGGAATGGCTTGATATGCAGGCAATTAGACAATAGGATGTAATTGAGACTGAGGGTTGCTGGACATGATAACCTTATACAAAATATTGAATGCCCATACAGTGAACTATCTGGTGGATTGTTCACTATAGGTCATATCAAGAGGACTCTGGACATCTTTAGTTGGAAGAAAGACGTTTCATCTTCAGGTTAGGTGAGTTTCTTTACAGTGAGAACGTGATTGAAGAAATCTGTGGAACTTTCCACGATGGTAATGCAAGTCATTGATAACTTTAAGCCTGGATAAGTTTCTAAAACTAAAAAAGATTGAGAATTACTGGTATTAAGGCATATAGATCTGGTTGATCAGGGAACTTTCGATTCCGTGGATCAGAAGGAATTTTTCCCCCTTTTTGTAGCGGGGTTTTTTCCTTCTCTGGATCAACTGTTGGTAGGTTTAAAAAAGATAGTTGGACTTGAGGACGAATGTCGTATTCAACCAATTACTATGTTCTATGTCTATGTTACAGAGAAAAGCCAATTACAACCAGTTCAAAGACAATCTTCCTGGAGCCGGTATCAATACTCACTAGGAATGGTGTCTCTGCCAACCACGAGAATAGAGAACATTTCGCTTTAGCCATAGAGACTTTGAAGATCAAAAGATGGCAGCAAGACAATTGATGAAGGTGCTGGGAACACTAACAGTGACCATCGGCCTTATAAAATGGCAAATTGGAGAATTAGGCCCTTTGCTGAATTACTTCTTAGCCAAAGCACAAGATGCAGCAAGACTGGTCACAAATAATAACTTAAACAGAACTTTCAAAGTAATCTGTCATGGTGGGGAAGCCGGCAAATCTTGTGTTGGTACTCCCCTTGCAGAACCCAGCTGGATTCCATATTCACAGACGCATCTGGGAAGGTTGGGGAGCCCACTTAGGCCAGAGATGTGTTGAAGGCTTAATGGGGGACACTTATCCCATCTATCCTCCTTAGTAATAGAGTAAAGGCAATTCACCAAGCCCTCAAGGCTTTCTTACCACTGATTCAGGCAATGCCGGTGTCCTAAGAACCGACAATTGGCGGCAGTCTCCGTATATAAATCGTTTGCAAATGTGCTGCTTTGCTTTGTCATGGAATCCCAACTAAAGCTGTTTCACTGGCTGCAATAAAAGCAGTGCCTGACCGACGTGATTTGAACACGCAACCTTCTGATCTGGAGTCACGCGCTACGTGTGCACGAGGTTACACACGAGAAGGACAGGTGTCTCCAATTTGGTTTCCGTAAAGAAGACACAACCCTTGACTTTCTTTCATAACGACGTTACGGCTGATCTGATCAACTAATTGAAGATATTAGGAAGGTTTTTCCCACTTTTAAAATTTATTAGAAATGTGTTTATATCTAGATCTAAAAATAAAGTTATTGGAAAATAGCATATATAAACATAGAAAGCCAATGGTAGGTAAAAAAGGGAATGATACAACTACAAAGGAAACTGTATTTTGACTACAATTCAAGTGGTTGCAATCGATTCTCGAAATCTTTTTTTAATATAACCAGAGCATCCTCTGGTGCAGGTCTGCATTGAGCTTTATTTTGCATAAACCTTCCAGGAATGGCAAAGATTCACTAGTAACTTTTTTGGACATATTCTGTTTATCACAGAGCTAAATTCCTCATCTTGTTTAGGGCATACGAAAAGTTGTGGATATCCTCGAGGACTGGTCAACGAAATGGGAGCTACTTGGACTACAGTGTGAACACAAAAAGCACAGCCTCCCCGTCGGGGAATCGAACCCCGGTTCCCGCGTGACAGGCGGGGATACTCACACTATAATAAGGGAACAATTGCTGGGCGCTTTTGTCTTTTCGCTCTAGCTTTGACTGGTGGAGCCTTTTCCAAAAAGAAATGTCTGGCTAAGAAATAAGGTGTGACCCTTTCTATGGCAAATAGCATTGTATACCAACCCACGGAGACTGAGACACTTTTGGCCTTGATGCCATACCAGAGTCATGAAAGCAGAAGGAGCCTGGCTCATGGTAGCCAATTTTTCCATCGTTTCTTTCTGCAAGTTGGTCAGTTTGGGTGGCTAGTCATCCAGAGAAAAGCCAATTACAACCAGTTCAAAGACTAATCTTCTGGGAGCCGGTATCATACTCATCTAGGACTGGTGTCTCTGCAACCACGAGAATAAGAACATTTCTCGTTTAGCCATAGAGACTTTGAAGATCAAAAGCATGGCAGCAAGAAATTGATGAAGGTGCTGGGAAAATAACAGTGACCATCGGCCTTATAAAATAGGCAAATTGAGAATTAGGCCCTTTTGATTACTTCTTAGCCAAATAGCACAGATGCAGCAAGACTGGTCACAATAATAACTTAAACAGAACTTTCAAAGTAAATCTGTCATGGTGGGGAAGCCGGCAAATCTTTGTGTGGTACTCCCCTTGCAGAACCAGCTGGATTCACATATTCACAGACGCATCTGGGAAGGGTTGGGGAGCCCACTTAGGCCAGAGATGGTTGATTGAGCTTAATGGGGGACAGACTTATCCCATCTATCCTCGTTAGTAATAGAGTTAAAGGCAATTCACCAAGCCCTCAAGGCTTTATTACCACTGATTCAGGCAATGCCGGTGTCCATAAGAACCGACAATGTGGCGGAGTCTCCGTATATAAATCGTTTTCAAATGTGCTGCTTTGCTTTGGTCATGGAATCCCAACTAAAGCTTGTTTCACTGGCTGCAATAAAAGCAGTTGCGCCACGAGGTCACACACGAGAAAGGACAGGTGTCTCCAATTTGGTTCCCGTAAAGAAGACACAACCCTTGACTTCTTTCATACAACGTTACGGCTGACTGATCAACTAATTGAAAATATTGAGGAGGTTTTCCCACTTTTAAAATTTATTAGAAATGTGTTTTCAATGGCTAAAAATAAAGTTATTGAAAAATAGCATATTATAAACATAGAAAGCCAATGGTAGGTAAAAAAAGGAATGTATGAACTACAAAGGAAAATGGTATTTTGACTACAATTCAAGTGGTTGAATCGATTTCTCGAAATCTTTTTTAATATAAACCAGAGCATCCTCTGTGCAGCGTCTGCATTGAGCTTTATTTTGCCATAAACCTTCCAGGAATGGCAAAGATTCACTAGTAACTTTTTAGGACATATTCTGTTTATCACAGAGCTAAATTCCTCATCTTTGTTTAGGGCATACGAAAAGTGTGGATATCCTCGAGGACTGGTCAACGAAAGTGAGTACTTGGACTACAGTGTGAACACAAAATGCACAGCCTCCCCGTCGGGAATGAACCCCGGTCTCCGCGTGACAGGCGGGGATACTCACCACTATACTAACGAGGAACACTTGGGTGTGCTTTTGTCTTTTCCTCTAGCTCTTGACTGGTGGGAGCCTTTTCCAAAAGAAATGTCTGGCTAAGAAAAAGGGTGACCTTTTATGGCAAATAGCATTTTATACCACACGGAGACTGAGACCTTTTGGCCTTGATGCCATACCAGAGTCTAAAGCAGCACCGGGCTCATTGGTAGCCAATTTTTCCATAGTTTTCTTCTTTTCTGCAAATTTGGTCAGTTTGGGTGGCTAGTCAATCCAGAGAAAAGCCAATTACAACCAGTTCAAAGACTAATCTTCCTGGAGCCGTATCAATACTCATCTAGGACTGGGTCTCTGCCAACCACGAGAATAGAGAACATTTCTCGTTTAGCCATAGAGACTTTGAAGATCAAAAGCATGGCAGCAGACAATTGATGAAGGTGCTGGGACACTAACAGTGACCATCGGCCTTATAAAATGGCAAATTGGAGAATTAGGCCCTTTGCTGAATTACTTCTTAGCAAATAGACAAGATGCAGCAAGACTGGTCACAAATAATAACTTAAACAGAACTTTCAAAGTAAATCTGTCATGGTGGGGAAGCCGGCAAATCTTTGTGTTGGTACTCCCCTTGCAGAACCCAGCTGGATTCACATATTCACAGACGCATCTGGGAAGGTTGGGGAGCCACTTAGGCCAGAATGTGTTGAAGGCTTAATGGGGGACAGACTTATCCCATCTATCCTCCTTAGTAATAGAGTTAAGGCAATTCACCAAGCCCTCAAGGCTTTCTTACCACTGATTCGGAATGCCGGTGTCCATAAGAACACCAATGTGGCGGCAGTCTCCGATATAAATCGTTTGCAAATGTGCTGTTTGCTTTGTCATGGAATCCCAAACTGTTCAATGGCTGCAATAAAAGCAGTTGCCTGACCCCGACGTGATTTAAAACAGCAACCTTCTGATCTGGATCAGACGCGCTACCGTTGCCACGAGGTCACACACGAGAAAGGACAGGTGTCTCCAATTTGGTTCCGTAAAGAAGACACAACCCTTGACTTTTTTCATAACGACGTTACGGCTGATCTGATCAAACTATTGAAGATATTAGGAAGGTTTTCCCACTTTTAAAATTATTAGAAATGTGTTTTACAATGGCTAAAAATAAAGTTATTGGAAAATAGCATTTATAAACATAGAAAGCCAATGGTAGGTAAAAAAGGGAATTGATACAAACACAAGGAAACTGGTATTTTTGACTACAATTCAAGTGGTTGCAACGATTTCTCGAAATCTTTTTTTAATAAACCAGAGATCCTCTTGCAGCGTCTGATTGAGCTTTATTTGCATAAACCTTCCAGGAATGGCAAAGATTCACTAGTACTTTTTTAGGACATATTCTGTTTATCACAGAGCTAAATTCCTCATCTTGTTTAGGGCATACGAAAAATTGTGGATATCCTCGAGGACTGGTAACGAAATGTGAGCTACTGACTACAGTGTGAACACAAAAAGACCAGCCTCCCGTCGGGGAATCGAACCCCGGTCTCCCGCGTGACAGGCGGGATACTCACCACTATACTAACGAGAACACTTGCTGGGCGCTTTTGTCTTTTCGCTCTAGCTCTTGACTGGTGGGAGCTTTCCAAAAAGAAATGTTGGCTAAGAAATAAGGTGTGACCCTTTCTATGGCAATAGCATTGTATACCAACCCACGGAGACTGAGACCTTTTGGCCTTGATGCCATACCAGAGTCTATGAAAGCAGCACCGGGCTCATTGGTAATTTTTCCCATCGTTTCTTTTCTGCAAGTTTGGTCAGTTTGGGTGGCTAGTCAATATAGAGAAAAGCCAATTACAACCAGTTCAAAGACTAATCTTCCTGGGAGCCGGTATCAATACTCATCTAGATGGGTGTCTCTGCCAACCACGAGAATAGAGACATTTCTCGTTAGCCATAGAGACTTTGAAGATCAAAAGCATGGCAAGCAGACAATTGATGAAGGTGCTGGGAACACTAACATGACCATCGGCCTTATAAAATGGCAAATTGGAGAATGCCCTTGCTGACTTACTTCTTAGCCAAATAGCACAAGATGCAGCAAGACTGGTCACAAATAATAACTTAACAGAACTTTCAAAGTAAATCTGTCATGGTGGGGAAGCCGGCAAATCTTTGTGTTGGTACTCCCTTGCAGAACCAGCTGGATTCAACATATTCACAGACGCATCTGGGAAGGTTGGGGGAGCCCACTTAGGCCAGAGAGTGTGTGTGAGGCTTAATGGGGGACAGACTTATCCCATCTATCCTCGTTAGTAATAGAGTAAAGGCATTCACCAAGCCCTCAAGGCTTTTTACCACTGATTCAGGCAATGCCGGTGTCCATAAGAACCGACAATGTGGCGGCAGTCTCCGTATATAAATCGTTTGCAAATGTGCTGCTTTGCTTTGGTCATGGAATCCAACTAAAGCTTGTTTCACTGGCTGCAAATAAAAGCATGTTGACGCACGAGGGTCAAGCACACGAGAAAGGACAGGTGTCTCCAATTTGGTTCCCGTAAAGAAGACACAACCCTTGACTTTCTTTCATAACGACGTTACGGCTGATCTGATCAACTAATTGAGATATTAGGAAGGTTTTTCCCACTTTTAAAATTTATTAGAAATGTGTTTTACAATGGCTAAAATAAAGTTATTGGAAAATAGCATATTAAAACATAGAAAGCCAATGGTAGGTAAAAAAGGAATTGATAGAACTACAAAGGAAACTGTTATTTTGACTACAATTCAAGTGGTTGCAATCGATTTCTCGAAATCTTTTTTTAAATAACCAGAGCATCTCTGTGCAGCGTCTGCATTGAGCTTTATTTTGCCATAAACCTTCCAGGAATGGCAAAGATTCACTAGTAACTTTTTAGGACAATTTGTTTATCACAGAGCTAAATTCCTCATCTTTTTAGGGCATACGAAAAAGTTGTGGATATCTCCGAGGACTGGTCAACGAAAGTGTGAGCTACTTGGACTACAGTGTGAACACAAAATGCACAGCCTCCCGTCGGGATCGAACCCGGTCTTCGCGTGACAGGCGGGGATACTCACCAATTACTAACGAGGAACACTGCTGGTGCTGCTTTTGTCTTTTCGCTCTAGTCTTGACTGGTGGGAGCCTTTTCAAAAAGAAATGTCTGGTAAGAAATAAGGTGTGACCCTTTCTATGGCAAATAGCATTGTATACCAACCACGGAGACTGAGACCTTTTGGCCTTGATGCCATACCAGAGTCTTGAAAGCAGCACCGGGTCTGGTAGCCAATTTTTTCCCATTGTCTTTTCTGCAAATTTGGTCAGTTTGGGTGGCTAGTCAATCCAGAGAAAAGCCAATTACAACCAGTTCAAAGACTAATTCCTGGAGGCCGTATCAAACTCATCTAGGACTGGTGTCTCTGCCAACCACGAGAATAGAGAACATTTCTCGTTAGCCCTAGAGACTTTGAAGATCAAAAGCATGGCAGCAAGACAATTGATGAAGGTGCTGGGAACACAACAGTGACCATCGGCCTTATAAAATGGCAAAATTGGAGAATTAGGCCCTTTGCTGAATTACTTCTTAGCCAAAAGCAAAGATGCAGCAAGACTGGTCACAAATAAAAAACAGAACTTTCAAAGTAAATCTGTCATGGTGGGGAAGCCGGCAAATTTGTGTTGGTACTCCCTGCAGAACCCAGCTGGTCACATATTTACAAGACGCATCGGGAAGGGTTGGGGAGCCCACTTAGGCCAGAGATGTGTTGAAGGCTTAATGGGGGACAGACTTATCCCATCTATCCTCTTAGTAATAGAGTAAAGGCAATTCACCAAGCCCTCAAGGCTTTCTTACCACTGATTCAGGGAATGCCGGTGTCCATAAGAACCGACAATGTGGCGGCAGTCTCGTATATAAATCGTTTGCAAATGTGCTGCTTTGCTGTGTCATGGAATCCCCAACTTGTTTCACTGCGCTGCAATAAAAGCAGTGCCTGACCACGTGATTTAACACGCAACCCTGATCTGAGATCAGAGCGCTACCGTGCGCCACGAGGTCACACACGAAGAAAGGACAGGTGTCTCCAATTTGGTTCCTGTAAAGAAGACACAACCCTTGACTTTCTTCATAACGACGCGTTACGGCTGATCTGATCAACTATTGAAGATATTAGGAAGGTTTTTCCCACTTTTAAAATTTATTAGAAATGTGTTTTACAATGGCTATAAAATAAAGTTATTGGAAAATAGCATATTTAAACATAGAAAGCCAATGGTAGTAAAAAAGGGAATTGATACAACTACAAAGGAAACTGGTATTTTTGACTACAATTCAAGTGGTTGCAATCGATTTCTCGAAATTTTTAAATAACCAGAGCATCCTCTGTGCAGCTCTCTGATTGAGCTTTATTGTTCATAAACCTCCAGGAATGGCAAAGATACTAGTAATTTTTTAGGACATATTCTGTTTATCACAGAGCTAAATTCTATCTTGTTTAGGGCATACGAAAAATGTGGATATCCTCGAGGACGGTCAAGAAATGTGAGCTACTGGACTACAGTGTGAACACAAAAAGCCAGCCTCCCCGTCGGGGAATCGAACCCCGGTCTCGCGTGACAGGCGGGGATACTCACCACTATACTAACGAGGAACACTTGCTGGGCGCTTTGTCTTTTCTCTAGCTCTGAATGGTGGGAGCCTTTTCCAAAAAGAAATGTCTGGCTAAGAAATAAGGTGTGACCCTCTTTTATGGCAAATAGCATTGTATACCAACCCACGGAGACTGAGACCTTTTGGCTTGATGCCATACCAGAGTCTATGGAAGCAGCACCGGGTCCTTTGGTATAATTTTTTCCATCGTTTCTTTTCTGCAAGTTTTGTCAGTTTGGGTGGCTAGTCAATCCTAAGAGAAAAGCCAATTACAACCAGTTCAAAGACTAATCTTCCTGGGAGCCGGTATCAATACTCATCTAGGGACTGGTTTGTCTTGCCAACCACGAGAATAGAGAACATTTCGTTTAAGCCATAGAGACTTTGAAGATTCAAAAGCATGCAGCAAGACAATTGATGAAGGTCGGGAACCAGAAACGTGACCATCGGCCTTATAAAATGGGCAAATTGGAGAATTAGGCCCTTTGCTGAATTACTTCTTAGCCAAATAGCACAAGATGCAGCAAGACTGGTCACAAATAATAACTTAAACAGAACTTTCAAAGTAAATCTGTCATGGTGGGCGAAGCCGGCAAATCTTTGTGTTGGTTCTCCCCTTGCAGAACCCAGATGGATTCACATATTCACAGACGCATCTGGGAAGGTTTGGGGAGCCCACTTAGACCAGAGATGTGTTGAAGGTTTAATGGGGGGCAGACTTATCCCATCTATCCTCTTTAGTAATAGAGTTAAAGGCAATTCACCAAGCCCTCAAGGCTTTCTTACCACTGATTCAGGCAATGCTGGTGTCGATAAGAACCGACAATGTGGCGGCAGTCTCCGTATATAAATCGTTTGCTAATGTGCTGCTTTGCTTTGGTCATGGAATCCCAACTAAAGCTTGTTTCACTGGCTGCAATAAAAGCAGCTGCCTGCCCCGACGTGATTTGAACACGGAACCTTCTGATCTGGAGTCAGACGCGCTACCGTTGCGCCACGAGGTCACACACATGAAAGGACAGGTTTCTCCAATTTGGTTCCCGTAAAGAAGACACAACCAGTAAATCTGTCATGGTGGGCGAAGCCGGCAAATCTTTGTGTTGGTACTCCCCTTGCAGAACCCAGCTGGATTCACATATTCACAGACGCATCTGGGAAGGGTTGGGGAGCCCACTTAGGCCAGAGATGTGTTGAAGGCTTAATGGGGGACAGACTTATCCCATCTATCCTC
>JAACNH010002553.1:0-38171 GCA_019447015.1 Hymenochirus boettgeri
CACAATAAATGATTACACTATAGAAGGCTAACACAATAAATGATTACACTATAGAAGGCTAACACAATAAATGATTACACTATAGAAGGCTAACACAATAAATTATTACACTATAGAAGGTTAACACAATAAATGATTACACTATAGAAGGTAACACAATAAATGATTACACTATAGAAGGCTAACACATATATAATATGATTACGCTTATAGAAGGTTAACACAATAAATGATTACACTATAGAAGGCTAACACAATAAATGATTACGCTATAGAAGGTTAACGCAATAAATTATTACACTATAGAAGGCTAACACAATAAATGATTCACACTATAGAAGGCTAACACAATAAATGAATCACACTATAGAAGGCTAACACAATAAATGATTCACACTATAGAAGGTTAACACCATAAATGATTCACACTATAGAAGGCTAACACAAATTATTACACTATAGAAGGCTAACACAATAAATGATTACACTATAGAAGGTTAACACAATAAATGATTACACTATAGAAGGCTAACACAATAAATGATTACACTATAGAAGGCTAACACAATAAATGATTACACTATAGAAGGCTAACACAATAATGTGGCTATAGAAGGCTAACACAATAAATGATTACACTATAGAAGGCTAACACAATAAATGATTACACTATAGAAGGTTAACACAATAAATTATTACAATACAGAAGGTTAACACAAATGATTACATTATAGAAGGCTAACACAATAAAGGATTACACTATAGAAGGCTAAAACAATGAATGATTAAACTATAGAAGGTTAACACAATAAATGATTAAACTATAGGAGGCAATCACAATAAATGATTACACTATAGAAGGTTAACACAATAAATGATTACACTATAGAAGGTTAACACAATAAATGAGAACTATAGAAGGCTAACACAATAAATGATTAAACTATAGGAGGCAATCACAATAAATGATTACACTATAGAAGGTTAACACAATAAATGATTACACTATAGAAGGTTAACACAATAAATGATTACACTATAGAAGGCTAACACAATAAAATGATTACACTATAGAAGGTTAACACAATAAATGATTAAACTATAGAAGGTTAACACAATAAATGATTACACTATAGAAGTTAACACAATAAATGATTACACTATAGAAAGCTAACAATAAATGATTACACTATAGAAGGATAACACAATAAATGATACACTATAGAGGCTAAAACAATAAATGATTACACTATAGAAGGCTAAAACAATAAATGATTACACTATAGAAGGTTAACACAATAAATGATTACACTATAGAAGGTTAACACAATAAATAGTTACACTATAGAAGGCTAACACACTAAATGATTAAACTATAGAAGGTTAAACAATAAATGATTACACTATAGAAGCTAAAACAATAAATGATTACACTATAGAAGGAACACAATAAATGATAACCTATAGAAGGTTAACAAATAAATGATTACACTATAGAAGGCTAACACAATAAATGATTTAAACATAGAAGGTTAACACATAAATGATTACACTATAGAAGGCTTAAAACAATAAATGATTACACTATAGAAGGTAACACAATAAATGATTACACTATAGAAGGTTAACACAAATGATTACATATGAAGGACTAACACAATATAATGATTACACTATAGAAGGCTAACACAATAAATGATTACACATAGAAGGCTAACCACATAAATGATTACACTATAGAAGGCTAAACAATAAAATGAGTTACACTATAGAAGGCTAACACAATAAATGATTACACTATAGAAGGCTAACACAATAAATGATTACACTATAGAAGGCTAACACAATAAATGATTACACTATAGAAGGCTTAAACACAATAAATGATTACACTATAGAAGGCTAACACAATAAATTATTACACTATAGAAGGTTAACACAATAAATGATCACACTATAGAAGGCTAACACAATAAATGATTACACTATAGAAGGTTAACACAATAAATGATTACACTATAGAAGGTTAACACAATAAATGATTACACTATAGAAGGCTAACACAATAAATTATTAAACTATAGGAGGCAATCACAATAAATGATTACACTATAGAAGGTAACACAATAAATGATTACACTATAGAAGGTTAACACAATAAATGATTACACTATAGAAGGCTAACACAATAAATGATTAAACTATAGAAGGTTAACACAATAAATGATTAAACTATAGAAGGTTAACACAATAAATGATTACACTATAGAAGGTAACACAATAAATGATTACACTATAGAAAGCTAACAATAAATGATTACACTATAGAAGGATAACACAATAAATGATTACACTATAGAAGGCTAAAACAATAAATGATTACACTATAGAAGGCTAACACAATAAATGATTACACTATAGAAGGTTAACACAATAAATGATTACACTATAGAAGGTTAACAAAAATATACACTATAGAAGGCTAACACAATAAATGATTAAACACTATAGAAGGTTAACACAATAAATGATTACACTATAGAAGGCTAAACAATAAATGATTACACTATAGAAGGCTAACACAATAAATGATTACACTATAGAAGGTTAAAACAATAAATGATTACACTATAGAAGGCTAACACAAATGATTACACTATAGAAGGCTAACACAATAAATGATTACACTATAGAAGGCTAAAACAATAAATGATTACACTATAGAAGGCTAACACAATAAATGATTACACTATAGAAGGTTAACACAAATGATTACACTATAGAAGGCTAACACAATAAATGATTACACTATAGAAGGCTAAAACAATAAATGATTACACTATAGAAGGCTAACCACAATAAATGATTACACTATAGAAGGACTAAAACAATAAATGATTACACTATAGAAGGCTAACACAATAAATGATTACACTATAGAAGGCTAACACAATAATGATTACACTATAGAAGGCTAACACATAAATGATTACACTATAGAAGGCAAACAATAAATGATTACACTATAGAAGGCTAACACAATAATTATTACACTATAGAAGGTTAACACAATAAATGATCACACTATAGAGGCTAACACAATAAATGATTACACTATAGAAGGTTAACACAATAAATGATTACACTATAGAAGGCTAACACAATAAATGATTACACTAGAAGGCTAACACAATAAATGATTACACTATAGAAAGGTAACACAATAAATGATTCACTATAGAAGGTTAACACAACAAATGATTACACTATAGAAGGCTAACACAATAAATGATTACATAATGAAGGTTAACACAACAAATGATTACACTATAGAAGGCTAACACAATAAATGATTACACTATAGAAGGTTAACACAACAAATGATTACACTATAGAAGGTTAACACAATAAATGATTACACTATAGAAGGCTAACACAACAAATGATTACACTATAGTAGGCTAACACAATAAGATTACACTATAGAAGGCTAAAACAATAAAGGATTACACTATAGAAGGTTAACACAACAAAGATTAAACTATAGAAGGCTAACACAATAAATTATTACACTATAGAAGGCTAACACAACAAATGATTACACTATAGTAGGCTAACACATAAGATTACACTATAGAAGGCTAAAACAATAAAGGATTACATAAGAAGGTTAACACAACAAATGATTACACTATAGAAGGCTAACACAATAAATTATTACACTATAGAAGGCTAACACAACAAATGATTACACTATAGAAGGTTAACACAATAAATTATTACACTATAGAAGGTTAAAACAATAAATGATTACACTATAGAAGGATAACACAATAAATTATTACACGATAGAAGGCTAAAACAATAAAGGATTACACTATAGAAGGCTAACACAAAAATTATTACACTATAGAAGGCAACACAATAAATTATTACACTATAGAAGGTTAACACAATAAATTATTACACTATAGAAAGCTAACACAAATGATTACACTATAGAAGGCTAACACAATAAATGATTACACTACAGAAGGTTAACACAATAAATGATTACACTATAGAAGGTTAAAACAATAAATGATTACACTATAGAAAGCTAACACAAATGATTACACTATAGAAGGCTAACACAATAAATGATTACACTATAGAAGGTTAAAACAATAAATGATTACACTATAGAAGGTTAAAACAATAAATGATTACACTATAGAAGGATAACACAATAAATGATTACACTATAGAAGGCTAAAACAATAAATGATTACACTATAGAAGGCTAACACAATAAATGATTACACTATAGAAGGTTAACACAATAAATGATACACTATAGAAGGTTAACACAATAAATGATTACACTATAGAAGGCTAACACAATAAATGATTAAACTATAGAAGGTTAACACAATAAATGATTACACTATAAAAGGTTAACACAATAAATGATTACACTATAGAAGGCTAACACAATAAATGATTACACTATAGAAGGTTAACACAATAAATGATTACACTATAGAAGGCTAACACAATAAATGATTACACTATAGAAGGCTAACACAATAAATGATTACACTATAGAAGGCTTAAAAACAATAAAGGTTTACACTATAGAAGGCTAACACAAATGATTACACTATAGAAGGTTAACACAATAAATGTTTATACCATAGAAGGCTAACACAATAAATGATTACACTATAGAAGGCTATCACAATAAATGATTACACTATAGAAGGCTAAAACAATAAAGGTTTACACTATAGAAGGCTAAAACAAATGATTACACTATAGAAGGTTAACCCAATAAATGTTTATACCATAGAGGCTAACACAATAAAGATTACACTATAGGAGGAATACACAATAAAGGTTACACTATAGAAGGCTAACACAATAAATGATTACACTATAGAAGGCTAACACAATAAATGATTACACTATAGAAGGCTAAAACAATAAATGATTACACTATAGAAGGCTAAAACAATAAATGATTACACTATAGAAGGCTAACACAATAAATGATTGCACTATAGAAGGCTAACACAATAAATGATTACACTATAGAAGGCTAACCCAATAAAATGATTACACTATAGAAGGCTAACACAATAAATGATTACACTATAGAAGGCTAAAACAATAAAGGATTACACTATAGAAGGCTAACACAATAAATGATTACACTATAGAAGGCTAAACAATAAATGATTACACTATAGAAGGCTAACACAATAAATGAACACTATAGAAGGCTACACAATAAATGATTCACTATAGAAGGTTAACACAATAAATGATTACACTATAGAAGGCTAACACAATAAATGATTACACTATAGAAGGCTAAAACAATAAATGATACACTATAGAAGGTTAACACAATAAATGATTACACTATAGAAGGCTACTAAAACAATAATTATTACCATTATAGAAAGGTTTAACAAAAAATGATACACTATAGAAGGTTAACACAATAAATTATGAAACTATAGAAGGCTAACACAATAAATGATTACACTATAGAAGGCTAACACAATAAGATTACAAAATAGAAGGCTAAAACAATAAATGATTACACTATAGAAGGCTAACACAATAATGATTACACTATAGAAGGCTAACACAATAAATGATTACACTATAGAAGGCACAAAATGTGACACCTAAAAGGCTAACACAATAAATGATTACACTATAGAAGGTTAACACAAATGATTACAATATAGAAGGCTAACACAATAAATGATTACACTATAGAAGGCTATCACAATAAATGATTACACTATAGAAGGCTATCACAATAAATGATCACACTATAGAAGGTTAACACAAATGATTACACTATAGAAAGCTAACAATAAATGATTACACTATAGAAGGTTAACAATAAATGATTACACTATAGAAGGCTAACACAATAAATGATTACACTATAGAAGGCTAACAATAAATGATTACACTATAGAAGGCTAACACAATAAATGATTACACTATAGAAGGCTATCACAATAAATTATCACACTATAGAAGGTTAACACAATAGCTGATTATACCATAGAAGGGTAAACCAATAAAAGATTACACTATAAAAAGACTCACACAATAAATTATTACACCATAGAAAGGTAACACAATAAATGATTACAACATAGAAAGGTAACACAATAAATGTTACCTATAGAAGGATAACACATAAACGATTATACTATAAAAGGTCTAACACAATAAACTATAAAACACAATAGAAGGTCAAACAGATATAAACTATGGAAAAGAATAACACTTTGGAAAGCTAACACAATAAATTATTACACTATTGAAGATTAACACACGACTTCTTACTATAAGGCTAAACACATATTTTATAACACTATAGAAGGCTAACAAAATATTTTGTTCCAAAACAAGAAGCTAGAAGTATGGTGATGGTCTGAACACATAGATTATTGCACTATAGATGTGTGTGTAACACAATAATTCAGTACACTAAAGACTAACACAATAACTTATTACAATATAGAAGGTTTACACAATAAATTAGTACAATATAGAAGGATAACAATTATTTTTATAATACAAGAAGGTCTAACACAATAAATGATCACAATACAGAAGGCTAACACAATAGTCTAGATACACAATTGCTAGTTTGACACAATAATTTTCAATTATATGCACTCAGTTCATTGCAAAGGTTTCAGTGCTGGGCATAGTATGTATGGAGTGGGAGGTTATTTGCCCTGGTCTTGTCTGGGTAAGAAAATATTTAATGATAAAGGACCAGTAAAACCTAACAAAGAACTCAAACTATGCTAAACCATGTATGTGTGGACTGTACCACTCCAGTTAACCTATCTTCTCTGCACTAGGACTTCTTGATGCCTTTTCTATACAACAGGCAGTGTTCAAGTATCGCAGAGGATGATAGGTATAGAGAAAGGTACAAGTCACATTCAGACTGCGGTTTATGTAAAGGGTAATAACATTCCATTTTCAATGGTAAGGAATAAACTAATTGTAATTTTAGTGCAGAGCAATGACCCACAGCAATTCAGTCACAGGATCAGTGAACCATAACAGCTCCCCACCCCTGATAGAGGTATCAAGGCAGGTAGGAATACACTTTTACCTCTTTGAGAAAACGAGAGACCACCCTACCCTTGCCTGGAAAAAGGCCTCTATCTGAACACACTTTTGGGGTTTGGTCAGAAAAGGGGAAACTCATTCCATATGAATTTTTTTTTTATTTAAAAAAAAAGAAAAAAAAAGACAATTGTCCGGGGAGAACCTGCCGTAGCCTGAGATGCAGTTCCACATTTCATTGTTCTTAATATAAACAGCTTGAAACCAGTAAAATGAAACCTGTTTTTGTAATCTAAAGGTTCACTTTGGTCCAAAATGACTTTAGGTAAATTGACAGGAATTCCTCTTGAGTATTTTTTCAATTTACTTATTATTTTTTTTACATAGCTTTGAAGATATTTACATTTTATGTGTGATATGGTAGCAGCATACCAGATTCTCCTCCTCTTGCAACCCCCTGTGACCCCCTCCCACTCCTCCTTCAGTCACTGTAACTCAATCTCTTCCTGGTTTTTTCTGCATTGAGCATGTACCAACCGAGATTAGAAGGAGGAAACTAGTATTTGTTACCGCAGATTCAGAACCTCCACCCCCCCCCAACTTTCTGATCAGTGATTTATTCATATCTTTGCAGAACATAGAGAGGTGGTTGATATCAACAACAGTTCCTCTTAATAGAGATGGTCGAACTATTGAAAGTTCGGTCCGTTTTCGAACTTTCGAACTATGGGAAAGTTTGAAAGTTCGAAAACAGACCCATAAAATCTATGGGAGGCAAATAGTTTGAAAGTTCAAGTCAAATACAACTAAAATATTAATGGTAACTTAATGTAAATGGCTGTGGGACCTGGGAAATGGTTCTGAGGAGCATGTTCCAATATCCAGGACTTTCGTAAAATCGATTTTACTCTCACGCGCGCTACTTTCGACATACTTTCGCGCTCTCGCATTCGAACGTTTCAAGGTAACATGGACATTTTACTCGCGGATTGCGTACATCACGTATAGGCTGTAATGGGGACTTACTCGCGGATTCGCGTTCGCTCCTAGATGCCATGTACATTTTACTCGCGGATCCGATGCTCGCGTATAGGCTGTAATGGAGACTTTACTCGCAGATTCGCGTTCGCGCCTAGATACCATGTACATTTACTCGCGGATTCGATACTCGTGTATAGTTTTAATGGACACTACTAGTAGATCTCGATGTTTGCGCGCTAGATACCATGGACATTTACTCGCGGATTCGATTTCTACTCGATTATAATCTCTTCTTCCATTGACTTCTATATGCAATCCAGGATCTAAATCGAGCCTGGAAAGTGGGTGTTGTAGTCATTACACCATTACTTTCCCCACCAGAAAGCATGGCCACCATGCAATGGCCAGCGTCTGATGGCGAAATATCACCGGCTGGGTTATGATGGGATGCAATCGGCAACCCCAATATTAAGGAGCGCAAACGGTGCATTATGCGCCACCTGCAGGCGAAACTGCGGATGCAGTTTCACATTGATCTGACCACCTCTCAGCTCCAAAAGAGTGGTCAGACCTCAAAAGGCAGAGACAGAACTACGTCCAGGATATCCAGCAGAATGTCCAGGCAAGTATCACATTTATATATTAATTTTTATCTTGATTGAGTTGTATAAAACACACCTTTTGCACCCACTATCAGGCGGTCCTGGTACACAATAGAAGTTAACACAATAAATGATTACCACTTATAGAAGGTTAACACCAAAGATTAACACTATAGAAGGCTAACACAATAAAGGATTACACTATAGAAGGCTAACACAATAAATTATTACACTATAGAAGGCTAACACAATAAATGATTACACTATAGAAGGCTAACACAATAAATGATTACACTATAGAAGGCTAACACAATAAATGATTACACTATAGAAGGCTAACACAATAAATGATTACACTATAGAAGGGTGGGGGTGGGGCTTTGAACACAATAAATGATTACACTATAGAAGGCTAACAATAAATGATTACACTATAGAAGGTTAACGCAATAAATGATAACACTAAAAGGCTAACACAATAGATTACACTATAGAAGAGTCTAACACAATAAATTATTACACGATAGAAGGCTAACACATAAATGATTACACTATAGAAGGTCTAACACAATAAATGAATTACACGTAAGGCTAACCCATAAAATTACGCTATAGAAGGTTAACACAATAAATGATTACAATTACAGATTAGAAGGCTAACACAATAAATGATTACGCTATAGAAGGTTAACGACAATAAATTGATTACACTATAGAAGGCTAACCAAAAATGATTCACCTATAGAAGGTAACACAATAAACTGTATACATCTATAGAAGGCTAACACAATAAATGATTCACACTATAGAGGTTAACACATAAATGATTCACACTATAGAAGGCTACCACAAATTGATTAACTAAGAAGGCTAACACAATAATGATTCAACATAGAAGTTTAACACAATAAATAGATTAAAAACCTATATAGGCTAACACAATAATGATTACACTATAGAAGGCTAACACAATAAATGATTACACTATAGAAGGCTAACACAATAAATGATTACACTATAAAGGCTAACACAATAAATGATTACCTATAGAAGGCTAACACAATAAATGATTACATATAGGTTAACAATAATGTACAATAAGAAGGTACACAAATGATTACATATAGAAGGCTACAACAATAAAGGATTACACTATAGAAGGCAAAACAATGAATGATTAAACTATAGAAGGTTAACACAATAAATGATTAAACTAAGGAAGCATCACAATAAATGATTACACTATAGAAGTTAACACAATAATGAGTACACTATAGAGGTTAACACAATAAATGATAACACATAGAAGGCTAACACAATAAATGTTAAACTATAGGAGGCAATCACAATAAATGATTACACTATAGAAGTTAACACAATAAATGGATTACACTATAAAGGTTTAACACAATAAATGATTACACATAGAAGGCTACACAATAATGATTAACTATAGAGTTAACACATAAATGATTAACTATAGAAGGTTAACACATAAATGATTACACTATAGAAGTTAACACAATAAATGATTACACTATAGAAAGCTAACATAAATGATTACACTAATAGAAGGTAACACAATAAGGATTACACTATAGAAGGCTAAAACAATAAATGATTACCATAGAAGGCTAACACATAATGATTACACTATAGAAGGTAACACAATAATGATTACTTAGAAGGTTAACACAATAATGATTACACTATAGAAGGCTAACAAAAATGATTAACATAGAAGGTTAACACAATAATGATTACACCTATAGAAGGCTAAACAATAAATGATTACACTATAGAAGGCTAACACAATAAATGATTACACTATAGAAGGTTAACACAATAAATTCTTACACTATAGAAGGCTAACACAATAAATGATTAACTATAGAGGTTAACACAAAATGATTACACTATAGAAGGCTAAAAACATAAAGATTACACTATAGAAGGCTAACACAATAAATATTACACTATAGAAGTTAACACAATGATTCACTATAGAAGGCTAACACAATAAATGATTACACTATGGAAGGCTAACACATAAAAGATTACACTATAGAAGGCTAACACAATAAATGATTACACTATAGAAGGCTAAAAACAATAATGATTACACTATAGAAGGCTAACACATAATATGTTACACTTGAAGGGCAACACAATATGATTACACTATAGAAGGCTAACACATAAATGATTACACTATAGAAGGCTAAACAATAAATGATTACACTATAGAAGGCTAACACAATAATTATACACTATAGAAGGTTACACAATAAATGATACACTATAGAAGACTAACACAATAAATGATTACACTATAGAAGGTTAACACAATAAATGATTTACCTATGAAGTTAACACAATAAGATATTACACTATAGAAGGCTAACACAATAAATTATTACACTATCGAGGCAATCACATAAATGATTACCTATAGAAGGTTACACAATAATGATTACACATAGAAGTTAACACAATAAATGATTACACTATAGAAAGGCTAACACAATAAATGATTAAACTCTAGAAGGTTAACACACTAAATGATTAAACTATAGAAGGTTAACACAATAAATGATTAACTTAGAAGGTAACCAATAAATGATTAACTATAGAAAGCTAACAATAAATGATTACACTATAGAAGATAACACAATAAATGATTACACTATAGAAGGCTAAAACAATAAATGATTACACTATAGAAGGCTAACACAATAAATGATTACACTATAGAAGGTTAACACAATAAATGATTACTATAGAAGGTTAACAAATAAAGGATTACACTAAAGCTAACACAATAAAAATAACTATAGAAGGTTAACACAATAATATTACCCTATAGAAGGCTAAATAAATGATTACACTAAGAAGGCTAACACAATAAATGATTACACTATAAAGTTAAACACAATAATGATTACACTTAGAAGGCTAACACAATAAATGATTAAACTATAGAAGGTTAACACAATAATGATTACACTATAGAAGGCTAAAACAATAAATGAGTACACTATAGAAGGCTTAACACAATAAATGATTACACTATAGAAGGCTTAACACAAATGATTACACTATAGGAGGCTAACACAATAAATGATTACACTATAGAAGGCTAACACAATAAATGATTACACTATAGAAGGCTAACACAATAAATGATTACACTATAGAAGGCTAACACAATAAATGATTACACTATAGAAGGCTAACACAATAAATTATTACACTATAGAAGGCTAACACAATAAATGATTCACTATAGAAGGCTACACAATAATGATTACACTATGAAGGCTAAACAATAATGATTACACTATAGAAGGCTACACAATAATTATTACACTATGAAGGTAACACAATAATGATCACCTATGAAGCTACCAATAAGATTACACTATAGAAGGCTAACACAATAAATGATTACACTATAGAAGGCTAACACAATAAATGATTACACTATAGAAGGCTAACACAATAAATGATTACACTATAGAAGGCTAACACAATAAATGATTACACTATAGAACGTTAACACAAATGATTACACTATAGAAGGCTAACACAACTAAATTATTACACTATAGAAGGTTAACACAATAAATGATTACACTATAGAAGGCTACACAATAAATGATTACACTATAGAAGGTTACACAAAAATGATTACCTATAGAAGGTTAACACAATAAATGATTACACTATAGAAGGCTAACCAACAAATGATACACTATAGTAGGCTAACACAATAAGATGACACTATAGAAGGCTAAAACAATAAAGATTCACACTATAGAAGGTTAACACAAACTGATTACACATAGAAGCTAACACATAAATGATTACACTATAGAAGGCTAACACAACAAATATTACACTATAGGGCAACCAATAGATTACACTATAAAGGCTAAACTAAGGTAACTATCAAGTAACACAAAATGATTACACTATAGAAGGCTACACAATAAATATTACACTATAGAAGCTAACACAACTAAAAATGATTACCTATAGAAGGTTAACACAAAAATGATACACTAAGAAGTTAACACATAAATGATACACTATAGAAGGATAACACAATAAATGTTACACATAGAAGGCTAAACAATAAAGGATTACACTATAGAAGGCTAACACAATAAATTATTACACTATAGAGCTACACAATAAATTCATTCCTATAGAAGGTTAACACATAAATTTTACAACTAGAAAGCTAACAAAATTTGATTACACTATAGAAGGCTAACACAATAAATATTACACTAAGAAGGTTCCACAATAAATGATTACACTATAGAAGGTTAACACAATATGATTACACTATAGAAGGCTAACCAACAAAATATTACACTATAGAGGCTAACACAATAAATGATTACACTATAGAAGGTTAAACCAATAAATGATTACACATAGAAGGTTAAAACAATAAATGATTACACTATAGAAGGATACACAATAGATTACACTATAGAAGGCTAAACAATAAATGATTACACTATAGAAGGCTAACACAATAAATGATTACACTATAGAAGGTTAACACAATTAACTAATTACACCTATAGAAGGTTAACACATAATGAATTACACTATAGAAGGCTAAACAATAAATGATTAACTATAGAAGGTTAACACAATAAATGATTACACTATAGAAGGTCTAAAACATAAATGATTACACTATAGAAGGCTAACACAATAAATGATTACCTATAGAAGGTTTAACACAATAAATGATTACACTATAGAAGGCTAACAAATAAATGATTACAACTATAGAAGGCTAACACACATAAATGATTACACTATAGAAGGCTAACTACAATAAAGTTTACACTATAGAAGGCTAACACAAATTACACTAGAAGGTACACAATAAATGTAACCATAGAAGGCTAACACAATAAATGATTACACTATAAGGCTAACCAATATGATTACACTATAGAAGGCTAAAACAATAAAGGATTTACACTATAGAAGGCTAACACAAAAATGATTACATACTAGAAGGTCTACACAATAAATTTATACACTATAGAAGGCTAACACATAATGATTACACTATAGAAGGTCAAATCACAATAAAGGTTACACTATAGAAGGCTAACACAATAAATGATTACACTATAGAAGGCTAACACAATAAATGATACACTATAGAAGGCTAAACAATAATGATTACACTAGATAAGGCTAACACAATAAATGATTACCTATAGAGGCTAACACAATAAATTTATCACTATAGAAGGTACACAATAAATGTTACACTATAGAAGGCTACAATAAATGATTACACTATAGAAGGCTAACACAATAAATGATTACACTTAGAAGGCAAAACAATAAAGGATACCTATAGAAGGCTAACACAATAAAATGATACACTATAGAAGCTAAACACAATAAATGATTACACTATAGAAGGCTAACACAATAAAGATTACACTAAGAAGGCTAACACAAAATGATTACACTATAGAAGGTTAACACACTAATGATACACTAAGAAGGTAACACAATAATTATTACACTATAGAAGGCTAACACAATAAATGATTACACTATAGAAGGTTAACACAATAAATGATTACACTATAGAAGGCTAAAACAATAAATTATTACACGATAGAAGTCACAACAATAAATGATACACTATAGAAGGTAACACAATAAATTATACCTATAGAAGGCTAACCAATAAATGATTACACTTAGAAGGCTAAACACATAAATTACACAAGAGGCTAAAACAATAAATGATTACACTATAGAAGGTAACACAATAAAGTTCACTAAGAAGTACACATAAAGAACCTATAGAAGGCAACACACAATGATTACACACTATAGAAGGCTAACACAATAAAATGATTACACTATCTAAGTTAACACAAATATTACAAATAGAGGCTAACACAATAAATGATTACACTATAGAAGGTTTCTATCACTAAATGATTCACTATAGAAGGCATCACAATAAATGATCACACTATAGAAGTACACAAATGATTACCATATAAAACTAACAATAAAGGATTACACTATAAGGTTAACACAATAATATATACACTATAGAAGGCTAACACAATAAATGATTACACTATAGAAGGCTAACACATAAATGATTACACTATAGAAGGCAAACACAATAAATGATTACACTATAGAAGGCTATCACAATAAATTATCACCTATAGAAGGTTAACACAATAGCTGATTATACCATAGAAGGTACACCAAAAAGATTACCATAAAAAGACTCACACATAAATTTACACATAGAAGGTAACACATAAATGATTACAACATGAAAGTACACAATAAATGATACACTATAGAGGATAACACAATAAAGATTTACTATAAAAGGCTAACACAATAAACTATAACACAATAGAAGTCAAACAGAATAAACTATGGAAACGAAGTAACACTTTGGAAAGCTAACACAATAAATTATTACACTATGAAGATTAACACAAAGACTTCTTCACTATATAAGGCTAACCAATTTTTTATACACTATAGAAGGCTAACAAAATATTTTGTTCAAAACAAGAAGCTACGAGTTGGTGATGGTCTGACACAATAGATTATTCACTATAGATGGTGTAACACAATAAATTCATACACTAAAGGACTAAACACTAACTTATTACAATATGAAGTTTACACATAAATTATAGTACAATAAGAAAGATAACAATTATTTTTATATATACAGAAGGTCTACACAATAAATGATCACAATACATGAAGGCTAACACAATAGTCTAGATACACAATTGCTAGTTGACACATAATTTTCAATTAAATCACCTTCCATTCTTGAAATGTTTCAATGGCTGGCATAGTAGTATGGAGGGGAGTTATTTGCCCTGGTCTTGTCTGTGTACAGAAAATATTAATGATAAAGGAACCAGTAAACCCTAACAAAGACACTCAAACTATGCAACCATAAATCTGATTTGTGGACTGTACCACTCAGTTCACCTATCCTTACTCTGCACTAGGACTTCTTGATGTTTTCCTATACACAGCCATTTTTCAAGCTATCCGCAGAGGAAGTATAGAGAAACGGTTTACAAGGGTCACATTCAGAACTTGCGGTTTTATGTAAAGGGTAACTAAAATTCCATTTTCAATGGCTAGGAATAAACTAATTGTAATTTTAGTGCAGAGCAATGACCCAAAACAGCACTTCAGTCACAGGATCAGTGAACCATTAACATCTCCCACCCCTGATAGATGCTATCAAGCAGGTAGGAAAACTTTTTACCACTCTTGAGAAACAGAGAGACACCCTAAGACCTCCTGGAAAAAGGCCTCTATCTGACACACTTTGGGGTTGGTCTGAACAGGGGAACTCATTTCCATAATGATTTTTTTTTATTCTAAAAAAAGAAAAAAAAGACAATGTCCGGTGAACCTGCCGTACCCTGAGATGCAGTTCACATTTTCATTGTTCTTAATATAACAGCTTAAACCCAGCTAAACTGAAACTGTTTTTTAATCTTAAAGGGTACTTTGGTCCAAAAATGACTTTGGTAAATTGACAGAATTCCTTCTTGAGTATGTTTTCATTTACTTCATTATTTTTTTTTACATGCTTTGAAGATATTTACATTTTTAATGTGTGGATATGGTAGCAGCATCACCCAGATTCTCCTCTCCTTGCAACCCCGTGCCCCCCTCCCACTCCTCCTCAGTCACTGTAACTCATCTCTTTCCTGGTTTTTTCTCTGCATTAGCATGTACACACCGCGATTAGAAGGAGAACTAGTATTTGTTACCAGTATTCAGACTCCCACCCCCCCAACTTTGATATCAGTTATTTTATCATGGGGGGTGATCTGGGTTGCAGAACATAGTAAGTAGGGTATGTGGAGGTGTATCGAATCACTGTATTTGCCTCTTAAAGAGGAATTGTCGGAGACTGCTATTGAATGGTTCGGTTAGTCCGTTTTCTGGTGAGGACTTTCGTGCATGCGGATGGTGTGCGTGGTTGGTGGAGTGTGGTCTTACAGGTGAGTTGAAACATTTGGTTTGGGTGGGTCTGGAGTTTGGTATCGAAACAGACCCTAGTAAAATCTATTGGACAATAGTTTGAAAAGTTCAATCAAATACACTAAGCATTTAATGGTAACTTAATGTAACATGGCTGTGGGACCTGGGAATGTTCCGAGGGATGCATGTTCCACATATCCAGTCTTGTGAAAGTAGACATTTACTCTCCAGCCAGAATCTGTTGTACATGTTGCTTTGGTTTGGTGGTTGTGGGATTTCTTGGTTTTGATTTTATTTTCGTTTTTTTTCACTGGCGTTTGTGGAGGTGGCATTCGAGGAACAACAGGTACAGTCATGGAAGACTCTCTCCTTTACCGCGGACAGGACGCATATACGTAAGGAGAGACTTTACTGCGCGATTCCGCTCAGCTTCCTGAGCCAGGATTACAGTTTACCGCGAGACCGATCTGCGCGATAGGCTGTAATGGAGACTTTACGCCAGATTCGCGTTCGCGCTAGATACAGTCATTTTACTCGCGGATTCGATAAGCTGTGTATTTCTAATGGACACTTTACTCGTAGATTCGATGTTTGGCCGCTAGATTGAGCCATGGACATTTTATCGGATTCGATCTCTACATTTCGATTATAATCTCTCTTCCCATTGGACTTCTATATGCAATCCAGGATCTAAAATCGAGCCTGGAAGTGTGTAGTCATTCCAAACCATTACTTGTTCCCACAGAAAGCATTGCCATACCAGCAATGCAGCGTCTGATGGCGATGGTCTCACCCGTGCTGGGTTAGATGGGATGCCAATCGCACCCAATATTAAGGAGCGCAACGGTGCATTATGCGCCACGCGTTGGGCAGGCGAAACTGCGGTCGCAGTCACATTGATACCACCTTTCTCAGCTCCAAAAGAGGTGGTCAGAACCTCAAAAGGCAGAGACAGGAACTACGTCCAAGGACCTAAAATCCAACAGAAGCACAAAAGGCAAGATCCCATTTTATATTAATTCTGGTTAATCTGGTGGTGTATTGAGTATAAACCCACCTGTGCACCACGAATCAGGCGGTTCTGCGGCAGACTGGTAGAAAGCAAGCTCGTCTTAGATCACCACTATCCGAAGTTAGGCCGGAGGCCCACACATGCAACGCACAGGAATCGCGCCAACAAAATCGTGAGCGTTATCGCACGTGATTGTGTGCCTTTCTTTACGTTTGCATTTTGCGCTAGATTTTTGCATTGCACGTTATGGAACCGCGGGCGCAATCGCGAGCGCGAAAACGAACGTGCGCAAACGTGCTAGTGTACCTAGCCCTAACTGCACTTTTCTTGTTACTTTTATAGCACGATGCGGGGCCTTTAGTGCTTTTCTCCTTAAGGACTCAATGTGCATGTGTTGTGTTAATTAGTGTTAGCAAATTTTAATGTAACAGTTAATGTTTGTAGATGTTAGTTAAAGGACAAGTACACACGAAAATATTTACAATATTACTTATAATACAGATTTTGAAAGCTCTTTTCTCATAACGACTCACAGTATATTTTTTTATGTAGTAAGGGTGAGGCAACACTGCCAAGCACGGAATCGCGCACCAAATCGCGAGCGTTATCGCACGCGATTGTGTGCGCGATTCTTGTGCGTTCTGCGTTCGTGTTTGCGCGTAGCGTTTTCGTTTTTTTGCGTTATGGAACGCATGCATTAACACACCAGAAATGGTGAACGCATGCGTTACCAAAACGCGAACGGGACGCGCAAACGCATCGGAAAACGTGGGGATTTTCGCGTTCCCGCGATTTCCATTTTAGCAAAAATCGCTGGAGAGTATGGACAGGCGCCTGCGGCGCTTGCTCTCCATGCACAGGGACATTTTGCGCATTAAGTGCGAAATTTTAAAGAAATAGGTGCTGTATTTTTTTTTTTGTTATTATTATTGTTGATATATTTTTTTTTTATTATTTTTATACTTGATATATACTTTTTGTATATGATAAGAACTACAGTAAGAACAGGTGCTTACGTTACTAAAAAAGTTAAACTAAACAAACTCTCTGTTTTATCTTTACAATGACATTGACTACAAACATAATTATTTAGCTTTTCCCCCACCCCATTGGCTTCTCTCCCTCAGAGTATGTCGGTCGGGCAGAGGGAAGGGGAAGGGGATAAGTTTGAGGAACAGCACATTGAGTAGCAGTAGATTCACTTCAGTTGACAACATTATTGAGGAGCCAGGCAGGCACACAAACTGACAGCAAACAGCAAACAAACAGCAAACACAAACAACTGACACAACTGCAGCAAACAGCAGAGCAGACAGCAAAAGCTGCTGATTGCTGCTAAGTGCAGCACTGTCAGTTACACCAAACACCGACAACTGGACACACAGATACAGAAACAAAAAACAGGACACCTAGACTCTAAAAGTCTAACCACAAAAATTGTCCAAAGGACTTATAGGGGGGTTAGTCCTTAAAAGGACTTTGGGTCTCAAAAGGTTAGTCCTAAAAGGACTGTGGTCTCAAGATGGTGTGAATTCAGGGGGGGGGAACTACAAGATCTAAACAACCACACGCTGAAATACCACACCACAGAAAGCTCAAAAAGCGCAAAAATCTCTCTCCACCCTACACTGTCAGGATCCTCTCTAAACACACTGACTAAATGGTGTCTGTCGACATGCCTATTTATACCGCAGGGTATGCTTGTCTCAAATACACAGCTGCCATTCGGCTGATCATTTGGCCAACTGGTGGGGTGGCCACGTTTTTTTTAAATTCGAGTGGATTTTGAATGTTCGACCTGTCGAACATTCGATAAATCATTGAATGTCCGGGAAATATCGAAAGTCCGCGTCCAAGATAGTTCGAGAATCCGGTCCGTTCGAACTCGACAGTTCGGCGGAACTCGGGTTCGAGTTCTATGCCATCCCCTACTCTTTCGGTAATACGATACATGTGTCCTTCGAGATGATCTATGGTGAACTGCATCTCAGATTTTATTGTGTCCCATTAACATGTTTGTAGTGTCGTGATCTCCATGCCTCTTCTCCAGTGTGAATAAACATCTATGGTTTCAGTGTGTGTGGATCTCCTTCTCTCTGCTAAACTGCACATTTCTGTTACTCAACTCTGAATCTCACTGGTTATTACTGAATTTGCTGGGTAAATGCTAGTGGACATTCTAGCCCAGACTGACCAAACATTGCCCATAATTGACAACACAAGATATGGATTATTTTCATCAAAATCTATAATAAATATGTAGTACAGTTGTTAGTTTTCATCTGACCCTATGTATTTTATAATCGGGATCTGGTGATCAGGTGAAATATGGTCTGTAATGGCCGCTTGTTCAGAAATCGCTGCCCATCTGCTGGGCGGTCTCCGAATGAGCGGCCATTTCAGTGCCTGCACCGGTCCGTTTATCGGGTCGGCACCTGCGATCGCACGTGTGTACGAACCTTTAGTACCATGAAGAATCAGTGAATACATAACCACCATGACTCCCGACAGTGTTAAAACCATGTCTGGAAAGGGCAGTAAAGCAGGATATTTTCTCCTTATCCCCACTGGTCCTGCCTGGGTGCCTGTTTTCTCATTCCTGGTAGCAGGAAGTTAGCCAATGACTTATGGCAGCTTTTCATTGTGGTGTTTGTAGCACTTAAAGAGCCAATTGACCTTGAAGAGGAGGTGGGACCTTTCAGTCCTGTGCCAGCAGAGGAAAATCTCACTTCAGGTACCCAGAAAATAAGGTATCAAGGGGGTTAAAGGTCCTTCACATATATGCACCATGGAGAAGTGTGGCGCCTATATAAATCCACATAATAATAATAATATATCATTGTTACTAGGGGAAATATTAAGGTGGTAGAATAAATATGTATTGTTTCAAAGGTTAGTAATAATAAATAAATGTTCTATAGTGCTGTAAGTACATTTTCCTCTATAGACACCGATCAGGTTTAGAAACTACTAAATAGCTGAAATTTTTATGTATTTCTTTAAAGGAAAAACTTCTATAGAAAGAAGAACGAAAAAAGCAAAACGAATTATAAAAACTCAATAACAAAGGGTCAATTTCCTGAAGTCCTGGTTCGATTCCACCCTTGGACAGTTTGTATGTTCTCCCCGTGCTTGCGTGGGTTTCCTCCGGGCACTCTGGTTTCCCCACAATCATAAAACATCCTGATAGGGTTGTATGTGTCAAATAAATGTGATTAGATTGTGAAGCTCTTGTGAATGTATAATGTATTATCATGCTACGGAACATGTTGGTGCTAAATATATCACAATAGTAATATAAGCAAAACACTTTTGAGTTGTTATGAGCTAATTAGAATGACTTACAGCACCATCATGAGGCCAAATATGAAACTTCAACACCCATGAACAATTCACATTAAATTGAACAGTCGAGTCCCTGGATTCAGTTGCAATGTCAGACGTACCTATCCCTGTCAATCGTGTTGTAGTTAACATTTGATAAAAGGGCCTAAAGATAATGTTGCTGTAATGTTGGGAGGTAAATGATTGGTTATCCAATCTAAGTCTAATAAGGTTATGGGCAGTAATAGTCAGAAACATTCTAGGTTCTTCTCTAACCTGTACAATCATTGTCCAGTTTTCTTACTTTTTGCGTTCCGATTTGCGTCGGCATTTTAAATCATGCGCATGCGCAAACGCAACGAATCGCACATGAAATCGCATGCATTGCAGTGTGGCCGTGCCCTATGTTGTCCAAAAAAAGCCGAAACCTGGACTTCGTTTGTTATAATCTTAATTCTGCTTCCAGCAGGGATTTTATACTTACAATTCCACGATCCGCCTCTGCGGAAGCAGAATTAATGATATAAACAAACGAGTCCAGGTTTTGGCTTTTTTTGGACACATAGCGATTTTGTCCAGAGGGGTGGACAGTCCCTTTAAGTGTTACCAATAGGTTTACCATGGGGGGGGGGGGGGGGAGAAAAAATGATTGTTAGTAAAGGTGGAAGATTTCTACCAAGCGGTTTGCTGGGTCGCTGGGTTTTACAGCCCATTGATGCCCACAGGGCTATTTATGTGCGCTCACAAAACACAGTGATCCATTATTAATCCGGCCCACAGGGCCGTCGCATCATGAAGCAGGGTGAAAATCCTGCTTATGGCGTTGCTATTGAACTTATATATTAAAGGGAAGGCACCAGAGCCAATCTGCTCATGGCAGCTACTGACCCCCCCCCCCCCCCCTTACATGAGGAATGTTCTCACCTAGCTGTGGGATTTTTCATCCTGAATTAAAATTCACACCCCAATTGGTCATACAGCGAACATACAGCAACCAATCAGATATTATTAACTTGAAAGTTAACATCTGATTGGTGGGGCAGGGATCTTCAAACTAACGGCTCTCCAGTGTGTTGAAAACTACAACTCCCAGCATTCCTAGCACATTCAACAAACATACAAGTTGTTTCTCACCTCTCCTGCTGTGGCTGCTGGGTGATTTTTGAAATTAACCTGTGGGTACTAGAGTACCACCTTAGCTGGGTACCGCAGTTAAGCTTATGCAGTGCATGTCATACTCTTACCAGACTCAAAACAGGAAGCTGCAACCTTGCTTCCTAGAAGCTGCCAGCCAATCATAACAGCACAGAGATCAACCCTCTGCCTGACACAGAAAGGGATTTCAATGCAGTTTTTGTGTAAACGTATTTCAATGCTCCCGTCTCTACAATATATTCCTTTGCTTTTCCCACACACACACCACAAAAAATCAGAAATAGACTCCGCCCTGCACCAAACCAGATTCCCCTGTTTTAGAATGTATGGAACATGCAATAAACATACCCGGATTTCAAGGACTGAATTATGGCACGATTAATGTCTGAAATGACGGTTTGGTTAACATGTGGTTGGGAGGGGGAATGGCAAAAATCTCCTGGGCCGCAGATGCCCAGTCTGACAACCCAGGGACGCTCTATCAGCAGTTAATCAGTCTGGTCTATTTCTGCCTTTGAATTGTGTCTGTAGTCTGGCCAATGACAGGATACGCCCTTCCCATAGTCACGTCACTAATAGTCTGAAAGGCGAGTTAGATTGAACCAGTGAGGGAATATTTTGGTAGGTATTACAGCTGATAAAGAGCATACACGCCCCTTTAAATGACTAGATCTATGGATTCCTTTTTTAAAATTACCATATATACTCGAGTATAAGACAATGTTTTTAGGTTTAAAATCAGCCTAAAAACCTTGCCTCGCCTTATACTCAGGTCAAAAGCAACTACCTTAATGCCGGATGCAGCCGCAAGTCAGGAAGGAAAGCCGGCAGTTCCCAGTAGTAGTTCACAGGTGCGCAATGACATCACTCAGCAGCGTAGCATTGGGAACTCCGGCTCTGCACAGAAAGGCCTGTAAGTACCGTAAAGTAGTAGCCATCATTCCCATGGCCACCAGTATGTTATGCAATTCCCATGGCTATCATATGGGATTCATTCCCATGGCTTAAAAGTATGTATCAATTCTCATGGCTACCAGTATGGGATTTATTCCCATGGCTACCAGTATGTTATGCAATTCCCATGCTGTCAGTATGGGATTCATTCCCATGTCTACCATATTTTATGCAATTCTCATGGCTACCAGTATGTCATGGATTCATTCCCATGGCTACCAGTTGGGATTCATTCCATGTCTACCAGTATGTTATGCAATTCTCATGGCTACCAGTATGTTATGGGTTCATTCCCATGGCTACCAGTATGTTATGCAATTCCCATGGCTATCAGTAATGAGATTCATTCCATGTCTACCAGTATGTTATGCAATTCTCATGGCTACCAGTAAGTTATGGGATTCATTCCAGGCTACCAGTATGTTTGCAATACCCATGGCTATCAGTATGGATTCATTCCCATGGCTACCAGTATGTTATGCAATTCTCCATGGCTACCAGTTAGGATTCATTCCCATGGCTACCAGTATGTTATGGGATTCATTCCCATGGCTACCAGTATGTTATGCAATTCTCATGGCTACCAGTATGTTATGGGATTGATTCTCATGCTACCAGTATGGGATCTCCCATGGCTGCAGTATGGGATTCATTCCCATGGCGTCAGTAGGGATTCATCCCATGGCTGTCAGTATGGGTTCATTCCATGCTGCAGTATGGGATTCATTCTCCATGGCTTACCAGTATTTTATGGGATTCATTCCCTGGCTACCAGTATGTTATGCAATTCTCATGGCTACCAGTATGTTATGGGATTCATTCCCATGGCTACCCAGTTATGGGATTTCATTCCCATGGCTGTCAGTATGGGATTCATTCCCATGGCTGTCAGTATGGGATTCATTCCCATGGCTGTCAGTATGGATTCATTCCCATGGCTGTCAGTATGGGATTCATCCCATGTCTACCAGTATGTTATGGGATTCATTCCCATGCTACCAGTTTGTTAGCAGTTCTCATGGCTACCAGTATGGGATTCATTCCAATGGCTATCAGTTGGGATTCATTCCCACGATACCAGTATGTTATGCAATTCTCATGGCTACCAGTATGTTATGGTATTCCCATGGCTACCAGTATGTTATGCAATTCTCATGGCTACCAGTATGTTATGGGAAGTATTCCCATGGCTACCAGTATGTTATGGGATTCATTCCCATGGCTTAAGATTTTATGGAATTCATTCCCACTGGCTACCAGTATGTTATGGATTCATTCCCATGGCTACCAGTATGTTTATGCAATTCTCATGGCTACAGTATGTCCTTCCATGGCTGTCAGTAGGGATTCATTCCCATCGTCTACCAGCATGTTATGAAATCTCATGCTACCATATGTTTGGGATTCATTCCATGGCTACCAGTATGTTATGCAATCTCATGGCTAACCAGTATGTTATTGGGATTCATTCCCATGGCTACCAGTATGTTAGCAGTTCTCATGGCTACCAGTATGGGATTCATTCCCAATGGTTACGATTATATTGGGATTCATTCCCACGGATACCAGTATTTATGCAATTCTCATGGCTACCAGTATTTTATGGTATTCATTCCCATGGCTACGCTATGTTATGCAATTATCATGGCTACCAGTATGTTATGGGATTCATTCCCATGGCTATCAGATGGGATTCATTCCCACGGATACCAAGGTTATGCAATTCTCATGTACAGTAGGTTCCATTCTAGGCTACCATAGGTTATCCAATTCCTCATGGCTACCGTAGGTTATCCAATTCTCATGGCTACCGTATGGGATTCATTCTCACGGATACCAGTAAGTTATGCATTCCATGGCTACCAGTATGTGATGGATTCATCCCATGGCTACCAGTATGTTATGCAATTCTCATGCTACCATATGTTAGGATTATTCCATGGCTACCAGAATGTTATGGGATTCATTCCCATGGCTATAAGTATGTTATGGAATTCATTCCCATGCTATCAGTATGTAATGAAATACCCATTGGCTACCAGTATGTAATAAATTGCCCATAGCTATTGGGGGTACTGTATGGGATTACTTCCATTTAAAGGCAACTAAACATCAGAACAATACAGAGTTAGAAGCAGTAATGGTCAACCCTCGGCTTATAGTCAAGTCAATCATGTTTTCCTAGTTTTTGAGGTAAAATAGGTACCCCCACTTATACTCGAGTATATACAGTAGTCATTTTCTCCACCATAGTTACCTCCCCCAAAATATTTGGTACATAAATTAGAAATATGCTATAGTTCTAGATGTTAACATTCATTCATGGTTAATAATGTGGGTACAGACCAATATGTATGGTTAATATGTTTAGACCAGACTCTGATGAACAATACCTTTTGAGACCAATGGTTATTTTGCAAAGGAAAGTTCTCTTCCACTAATTGTTTGATCGTTATTGATGGTTTTTTTTCAATTATTATAGGCAATAGTCTACATGTTTTTTGCTTTTCTCTCTGCTCCCTAAAGTGTAATTAAAAAAAAAAAAAATTGTGTGAAAAAAAGTATTTATTTACAGAACCTACTAAGCAATAATTTATTGGAGGATAGTAAATATCAGGTGATCTAGAAAAAAATAAGAACATTTTAGGTGATGTCATGAAAGCTTATGACTGAAAGGTTTAAATATTTTGATAAAACACCTATTTAAGGTAAAAGTACCTTAAATAGGTGCACATTTACTTTTTTTTAATGACTTCCAAATGAAGGGGAAAAAAATGCTTTCCTCAATATTAAAAATTAAACCTTTAACGGCCAAAAAAACAGTTCTGACTGTGACAAGTTGTATTTTCCTTGCAAAAGTATTTTTAAGAAATGACAAATATTTCTTTATTCCAGTTTTGGAATCCGGTTTGTCAAACTTGCAATGTGGACTCTTGGAGGACAGAGAGCACCATCCAGACTCCAATTCTCTTCAGTATTTCAAGACATTTCCATAATGTCCATCAAGTGTTCATCGTTTGCTTTGTAACACTGGTATTTTCCACAATCTTTCTTTTTTTTTGAAGAACAATTTTGGATCGTTTTTTTCCTTCTCCATGGAGGATTTTGATGGTAATGAGTAACCACCTGCTCGTGTTTACACGTCCGTTATGTGACAGGGCTGCAAGTGTAGTTTCTGGCATACACAGAATCAATTCTGTACGACAAATTTTTACTGCAAAATGTCTGAATTTTACGACGATAAACTTCAAGGCACCGGTGTGGGCAACATTTTTGCCATTTGTCGGATGTCTTTGATTAGTCCTGTGGCAGTGATAATGCTCTGTAATATTTTAAATGCTTTGTCTTCTTGTTTGTTCCACGGTGTACCTTCCTCTTACTGTTTGGAAAGTTTTTTGTGCTCGCATTGGCAACATGTAGGATTCCCGAACCTGTGAATATTCTGAATGTGATATAGCAATGACTGCCATTTGCAACAGAGAATCGGGATTGTGGTCACAGTTTTGGCGCAGTACCAAAAATGGTCTGTAATTACCTATCCATCTAGCCAGAACAGCACAATTGGGTTTTCTCACTTGCAAACTTCCAGTGTCTCGGTTTGGCTTTTACAAAGTGCCAACCATTGAACTGATGGGAAATTTTAAGATAATTGGAATGCATTAGTTTATGTATAGCGGCATTTCGATCGGTTGCCACCATTTTAACGTTGATATTTCCTCTGTAAAATTCTCTTCTGAGACAGGTTTTGAATGTTCTCTTTTCATACCAAACTGGTGAATTCTAGGGCCAAATCGGTCAATATTGAAATGGACTATTTTTATTGTCAACGAATCCATCATGGTATAGGTCAACAATTTGCACGGTTCACCCGACCAACAATCCGGACATCTCCTGCCAGGATAACATCTTGTCTTTCAGGTCCTTCTCAATTCTCTTTTTTCAACTTCCACTCATAGTGAATTGCAGGGAACAGGTAAAGTTTTGATATTTGAAAAGAGAGAAGATGATATCGATGGTAAACCAAAAATAGAGAACATTTCAGCAACCTTTTGAAACTGGAACCACTGAAGAGTTATACGACCCCATTTGGACATTACCAATAGATATTTCTCCTTCCAGGGTTGGCTCTCCCACGAGTTAAATGTCCATTCATACATGTCATGGTCACAATTAACATGCTTATTATTTTTGTGAATTTTGTATAAACGGGGCAATACACGGTCAGTGTTAATGGTGCTGACACTGTATTAGAGACAGCAAAATGTCAAGGGAACTCTCATAGATTATAAATTTCCTTTCGTGAACATGATCTTTTGGAAAAGGGCGTACTATCCGGAGGATCAAGAATTTGAAAGGACGATTCTGCAGCGAATGTTCCTCGCAGGGGGATATGAACAGTCCATGGCTATCCACTCAAAATAGAAATCCGCAGTTGTATATCAGTAAACTGGATTTTACTGGTGTTTCTATTGTACTGGGGATTGTCATGGTTTGTGAAGATTCTTGCTCCAACAATACCTTTTATGTCCTCTGACCTTCTCGGAGGTTAACGATGTACTAATTGGTGAAGTGCACCTAAGGCTGGTCTCGGGCAATCCGCTTACTCCGTGCACGTCGACGCTTGCTAGTTTGTGTTTTGAAAATGCGGTGGATATCGTGGGGTCGTTTGAGTTGCCACAGTCCGTTGGTTAATCCAGTGCTCTGTCTGCATACTGGTCTTTTTGCATGATTTTCCGTTCAGTCTCGTGTGCACATTAAAAACACTGTACAGTTTAGGTAAGCTTGGACCCGAAGAATGCTTCATCTGTACCCGATTCGTTTTTACTTTGAAGTGATTGTAAAAAAGGGACACTTGGTGATATTGTGGAAAATTTACCTGGGAAATTGTTGCATGGCAGTAGGTTTGAGAAAATTTTTGATCTTTAATCTATAAGAATCTGCAGAGAAATGACAAGAGCACATCCTATAGCTATTATGATTTTTCCTTGTAGAACCTTTTGGACATCCTTTCACTGTCTGTGGGGTATTGCCGTGTTTGTTGTAACCATATTTAATCACTCAATGTTTTTAGGGAAAGGATGAAGTGTTACAGATTGGGATACTTCAATTTCTGTCCCGTTGCATGAGAAACATCCCTGTACATACATGCCGCATCTGCAACCTACAATACAATGGAAAAAGAATTTTATAGAATCAATAACTGTAGCTCATTTATTGGCTGAATTTAACAAAATAAGTTTCAAAATTTAAATACATGTAAATGAATAGAGTATACACTGTGCCGCGTCAATGGATATTAGACCAAAATAACGCCAAGTGATAGAGGGAGAACCCACTTTGAAAAAAGAAGCAGATTTGTTTCCCATCTAATCTGCTCCCCTCCATGTCTTCATATTTGTCCCACTCTCCTTATTATCCTATCTATACCTCATCCAAGTCTATCAAATCCGTCCTCAATCATTTCCATCATATTGTGCCCCCTCCAATATACCCAATGTCCATTAGAAGTGTCCCCTTTAAAGAGCCCCCATGTTCAATACATCTGTCTCCCCATTGAATATAGACACATTCCACAGTGTAAAGAAAAACTAAGGGGGCTGATTTAATAAAATGTTCACCTGTGCATTAATCTACAGTAACCTATCAATATTTTTCTAACTGATTAAACCAATTAAAAAACTGAATGGTTGCTGCACTTTAACTGCATGGGAAAACTTTTGCAAACTTTTATTGCATTAGCCCATAAATGATTTTAGGCTTGATAAGAAGTCACGGATAGAACACGGAAGGCCTTTCAAGAGTTAAAACCATGGATAGTGTGATTGAAAACTGGCTTTGGTCATAGGAAGGGCTACAAATGAATTTCCCAGGTAAACATGTAAAGGGACACTATACTCTGCATCCATCCAGTCACAGCCAGTGTTGACACGCCTCTACCTATGTTAATAAAGGGGAGGGAATGACTTAAAGGGCATGTACACTGTAGTCTTACTAGATAGATGTGGCTTAAATAAAGTTTTTTTTTTTTACCCCCCTTTACTGCTTGAACTTGCTGGTGTCCTGCTTCACTCTAATCATGTTTTTAGGACTGTTTCGATGAGATGGTCCAACTGAACATTTATTCCTTGCCAAGTAACATCACAGTCATTTCATTCACGTGCCATCAATAACTTCATCGCACACCTGGTACAAGAAGACAGATCTCGCCCATTCTCTTCACCCAAGAAGTTCCTCCGAGGAATGCGTGGAAATTGGTCTTTCTAATAAGCCGGCACGCGCAATTATCTCATCGGCTTGCGCAGTAAAATGGCTGTAATGTAACCTGCAAAGGAATGATGAACATTTGGACCATTTCATGGAGACAGTCCTAAAACATGATTAGAGTGGAGCAGGACGCCAGCAAGATTCCAGCAGTAAGGGAGGGAGGGAGGCTAATAGAACAACACAAAAACCTTTTATTTAAGACCACAGCTATCCAGTAAGCTAAAGTTATTTTTACAGTGTAAATTACATCTTTAAAGGAATTGTACACTGAGAAATTCCCTGCCTCATTCAATCTATAAATAAATACAGCAGCACTTCATCTAATTTGTTGCGTTGCTGCATGACTTTAAATCCAGTACTTGATTTGCTAAGACCGAGTCCTTTAAGGTTCGTACACACATCCACTTGGGCACTGAGCCATGCTGCCGATACATTTGCTCGATGACCGCCATTTCGGGCGGAATTGCGTGTGTGTATACCAATGAATACAAACGTGTGATCTGTCTCGATACGGCAGTTCATCACGCGGATGTATCGGCATCGGGGGCGTGCTCCTGCACACTTGGCGTGTGTCGGCCTCAAGTCCCCCAGCCCTCCCAGACTTTCTGACTCTCTGTAGGGCAACCTGCTCTTAACCCCTATGAGGCAGCATTGGCGAGGGAATTTCCACCATGCAGTCATTACTCAACTGTCACATTCCGTTTACCGCAAAACATACATAATAGAAAATAGTGATACTAAGGCACTTGATTGACAGCTGAAAATGTAAGATGTTTTAGACAGATATCTAAGAAATAGGGGACAGATCAACAAAAAAATGGTAACTTGATAGTTGGGAAGATTTATAGTTCCAGTAATAAAAGAAAAATTTCCCCTGTGTATAACCTTTAAAGGGTGTCTATGGTTCTTCCCTGTAGTGTTTTCCCCAAAGTCCAGGAAAGTGAAGAGCAGGAGCCTGGCCAGTCTGTGTAAAGGTCTCTGCCTATCCTGGTCCTCCGAGAGTTGTGCAAACATCGCAATGGAGCAGATTCCCCCCTCACACAATCCACCTCCAGAACCTCGCGCTCTTTTCAATTCCTTCCAAACCCCTTTCTGTAATGCAGCCTCCCCCTCCCAGCCCCACCCACATTGTAGCTTTAAATAAATATCAGATTACTTACTTTCAGCGCCATTCTCCATACCGACAGGCGTGGTCTGTGATTGGCTGCCTTGAAGCCAATCAGACCGGCTGCCGTCCTTCGCGGAGTAACATTACTGCAGAGGCCGTGGGACGAGGCTGGTAAGTAAGTGAATCGGGTGATACTTTTAAAAACTGACCATGCGGTTGGGGTTGGAGGGGGGCTGCACTACAGTAAAATATGTGTTTTTAGGGTGGACATACTATTATCCTATTCTCTACGCTTGTCTGTTTACGCAGGAGTAAAACTTGCTAATACCATACCATACAACAAGATCTAGGAAATGTACAGTTGGGCACTATTTTCTTTTTTTTCCAACGCCCAAAAAATTCTAACTAGAGTTAGACTGAAAACCTCACAGTTTTGTGTTAATAAATGCAAATTTACCTTATAATCGGCGGAGTTTTTAAAAAAAATATCAGGTAAAAAGTCAAGTCAATGACCTCAGAAGAACCTTTTTTCCCTGTAAGAAAAAATAATCACCAACATGCATTATAATTCCACCACCGCATTATATTTATTTTCCCCTGAAACCGCCTAATATACCAGGCAAGTTGCTAAAGCTCTTTATTTATGTGTGGGAATCTATGTGATAGGATTTTAAATAAAAACCAAAACGGTTTTAGTAAAGGTGGCCATACACAATGTTATTTTTCAATGCAATGGTGCCTACAAATCACATGGTATCTGTCGGCACATTGCCAAGTAACCCAACCAGTTGTGATCGGTCCGCCATCACTTAACACAAGAAGAACGGGAAAGGCGGATTGGTCCAATGTCAGTGGGATCGCTCGGTCGGGGGAAGTAAAATCGGACCTAATGTATGGCCACCTTTAGACACAGGACTGGAATCTTGGTGAAATATATACCACCTCAATCACCTGCCCTCTGCTTCTCTTCAACAAGTTATTCTACAAGATAGATACTAACAAGCTCCAGGCTTATAAGCATGCTATACTGAGCTTTAACTGAACAAAAACAGCCCCGGGGCAGAGCCTGTCATTGGCCATGACATTCAATCTACCGTAATATAGTGACCGGAGGACCATTTTATTCACTGGCAAACATCTCCCAAGAAACCTGAAACACTAGATGGAATTGGTTAGCAACAAAACCTAATGATCTCTTACTGGAGTCCAAAGACCAGTATAAAACATGCCAAAGTGTGTGTTGACATCCTCTGAGACAAATGTAGCACAATCCGATGTGTGAAGATCGTTCTTACAGCGGAATGAGACTGGATGTGTAACTTGGGTTTTCTATACTCCTTTTAGAAATATTGCTTGGGGGTTCGGGAGGCACGACGCTGAGGATGTTTAAGGAGACTAAACCCCATTTTTTTCACTCCAGAATCTGAAAATATCCCATCTAAAACACCAATAACAGTAAATCCCACTACAGTAATGTAACCTCTTGAAGAACTGGATGAAATAATGTATGCACAGTGACTGGCCACACCCTGACCTCAGTCACATGCTCCCTATCTAATCCGTTCTTAAAATGATAGCTAGAAGCTACTAGTGGGTGTGACCAACTGTACAAGTTCCTCGCAGTATACTTAGGACTGAGCATGTTAAAGAACATAATTGTCAGTGACCACACGTGTGCGATACTGGATTTCTGGGAAATAAAACCCAAACCCATGTTAGAAAGGTAAATTTCTCAACAACCATATTAAAATGAGAGGCAGACACAGATTATGATTTTATATCAAGGAGATCTACCTTCAATTCAATGTTGTTATGAGGCTTTAGTTGTCCTTTAAAGTTCATCCATTCCAGTGTAAGTTTGTAACACATCTTGCTTCACAATCACAAACAGAGGGCAATCCTTGTTTATCACACTTATGATGACTTCACAATCTCATATCATCACATTTCTCTGTGTGTGGATAATTTAAGAAAGAGGATATTTTTTATCTTAGCTACTGTACCATAAGATTTCTATCACATATAAACACCTTTTACACCTCTAATTTCAGCTAAAGGAACTAAACATTAGAAATATTCTGTATAATATTTTAATCTTCCTTTATCTTCACAAATATTTTCTAAAAGTTGACAAAGTTAACAGTAATTTTTTTCCCTTTTTTACAGGCTATGAACTGGAACAACATGTCCTATACAACATGGCATAACAGCTCAATGTCCGGACCCACAGCTGAATAACATGGTCAAGCATGAAAGCAATCACCACCAATTGAAGATACACCATCCACTTGGAATACACTTTTAATGACTATATTGCAGAGCGAAAACATACCAAGTTGACTAAGTAAGAATGTTAAACTAGCTTGTGAAAGGTGGTTAGTGCAGCTTCACATGGGCAGTTGCAAGGCTAGCACGGAGAAGGCTTTGTGGTGGACACAAGGTGGAAAAAAGCGTGCGCAAGTCATGGTAACAAAATTCGCTGCGATATAATCAAGCAGAAGAAAAAAAAAAAAAAAATACACCATGAGTTGAAGACACGCCATTCCACTAGCACACTGTTTAAAGCTTTGACTATGTAGCAAACTAATGTGACTGCCATCCACCCAAAAGACAACATACTAATGAAGCAAGGAATTTAATGGTACAGTTTCACTTGCAAACATATATTGTCAGCTTCTACAATATAATAACACTAAAGACATATTGCATGTTATATACCTGAATCAAACCATTGGGTGAAGTAGGATAGTGGGGTTGCTGCACAAAACGGGAGGTAGGACTAAGTCAACCTACCTCCTTGGAAATTATGTTTTGCTTTCCTTCAAGACAATTCATCCAACGTAAATCAGAACTAGCAGAGATGTTATAACTAATGCCATAAAGGGCGTTAGGGTGCGGAACTAAACTGCTAGCTCCTCATCCCCATGTAACTTTCCCTCACCGGTCGCGTGTAACCTGTCAGTGACAAGATTAACAAGAAAAGGTTCTGTACAAAAAGCCTGTCTTCCATTGGCCAGATCTTCAGACTAACAGAAAGTGGATCAGAGTGGGGAAGATTGATATAATTTGTATATATAGCTTGGGACTTTTATAACCACCTTTATTGGGTCAAAAAGTGCAAATAGGCAACATTTCCGTCTAATGATTACACTATAGAAGGTTAACACAATAAATGATTACACTATAGAAGGCTAACACAAATGATTACACTATAGAAGGCTAACACAATAAATGATTACACTATAGAAGGCTAACACAAAAATGATTAACTATAGAAGGCTAAAACACAATAAATGATTACACTATAGAAGGCTAAAACAATAAATGATTACACATATGAGGCTATCACAATAAGATACACTATAGAAGGCTTACACAATAAATGATTATACTATAAAAGGTAAACAATAAATGATTACCATATAGAAGGTAAACAAAAATGATACACTATAGAAGGCTAACACAATAAATGATTACACTATAGAAGGCTAACACAATAATGATTATACCATAGAAGCTAACACAATAAATGATTACACTATAGAAGGCTAACACAATAAATATTACCATAGAAGGTAAACAATAAATGATTAATATAGAAGGCTAACACAATAAATGATTCACACTAAGAAGGCTAACACAATAAATGATTACACTATAGAAGGCTAACACAATAAATGATTACACTATAGAAGGTAACACAATAAGATTACACTATAGAAGGCAACACCAATAAATGATTACACTATAGAGGCTAACACAATAAATGATTACACTATAGAAGGCTAACACAATAAATATTACACTATAGAAGGTTAACACAATAAATGATTACCTATAGAAGGTAACAATAATGATTACACTATAGAAGGCTAACACCATAAATGATTACACTATAGAAGGCTAACACAATAATGATTACACTATAGAAGGCTAACACAATAAATGATTACACTATAGAAGGCTAAACAATAATGATTACACTATAGAAGGCTAACACAATAAATGATTACACTATAGAAGGCAACACAATAAATGATTACTATAGAAGGCTAACACATAAATGATTACACTATAGAAGGTTACACAATAAATATTACAATAAGAAGGTAACACAAATGATTACACTATAGAAGGCTAACACAATAAATGATTACACTATAGAAGGCTAACACAATAAATGATATACTATAGAAGGCTAACACAATAAATGATTAATGATTAACTATAGAAGGCTAACACAAAAATGATGTACTATAGAAGGCTTAACACAATAAATGATTACACTATAGAAGGCTTAACACAATAAATGATACACTATAGAAGGCTAACACAATAAATGATTACACTATAGAAGGCTAACACAATAAATGATTACACTATAGAAGGTAACACATAAATGATATAACTATGAAGGCTAAACAATAAATGGATTACTATAGAAGGCTAACACAATAATGATACACTATGAAGGCTAAAACAATAAATGATTACACTATAGAAGGCTAACACAATAAATGATATTACACTATAGAAGGAACACAATAAATGATACACTATAAGGCAACACAATAAATTTACACTATAGAAGGCTAACACATAAATGATTACCTATAGAAGGTTAACACAAATAAGATTACAATAGAAGTAACAATAAATGATTACACTATAGAAGGCTAACACAATAAATGATTACATAAGAAGGCTAACACAATAAATGATTACACTAGAGAGGTTAACACAATAAATTATGAAACTATAGAAGGCAAACAATAATAATTCACCAGAAGGTAACACAATAATGATTACACTATAGAAGGCTAACACAATAAAATGATTACACTATAGAAGGCTAACCAAATAAGATTCACTATAGAAGGCTAAAACATAAAGATTACATATAGAAGGCTAACACAATAAATGATTACACTATAGAAGGCTAACACAATAAATTAATTACAATATAGAAGGCTAACACAATAATGATTACACTATAGAAGGCTAAAACAATAAGATTACACTATAGAAGGCAACACAATAAGATACACTATAGAAGGTAAACAATAAATGATTACACATAGAAGGCTAACACAATAAATTATTCACTATAGAAGGTTAACACAATAAATATTACACTATGAAGGCTAACACAAATGATTATACTATAGAAGGCTAACACAATAAATGATTACACTATAGAAGGTTAACTTAATAAATGATTACACTATAGAAGGCTAAACAATAAATGATTACACTATAGAAGGCTAACACAATAAATTATTACACTATAGAAGGTTAACACAATAAATTATTACACTATAGAAGGCTTAAAACAAATGATTACACTATAGAAGGCTAACACAATAATGATTACACTTAAGAAGGCTACACAATAAATATTACACTATAGAAGGCTAACACAATAATTGATTACACTAAGAAGGTTAACACAATAAATTATTACACTATAGAAGGCTAACACTAAATATTATACATATAGAAGGTAACACAATAAATCATTACACTATAGAAGGCTAACACAATAAATTATTACACTATAGAAGGTAACACAATAAATGATTACACTATAGAAGGCTAAACACAAATTATTACACTATAGAAGGCTAACACAATAAATGATACACTTAGAAGGCTAACACAATAAATGATTACACTATAGAAGGTAACACAATAAATGATTACACTATAGAAGGTTAACACAAATGATACACTATAGAAGGCTAACACAATAAATGATTACACTATAGAAGGTTAACACAAAAATGATTACACTATAGAAGGTAACACAAAGATACAATTAGAGGCTAACACAATAAATGATTACACTATAGAAGGCTAACACAATAAATGATTACACTATATAAGGTTAACACAAATGATTACACTATAGAGGCTAAACAATAAATGATTACACTATAGAAGGTTAACACAATAAATGATTATACCATAGAAGGCTAACACAATAAATGATTACACTATAGAAGGCTAACACAATAAAAGATTACACAATAGAAGGTTAAACACAATAAATGATTACACTAAAGAAGGTTAACACAAAGGATTACACTATAGAAGGCTAACACAATAAAGGATTACACTATAGAAGGCTAACACAATAAAGGATTACACTATAGAAGGCTAACACAATGAATGATTACACTATAGAGATAACACAATAATATATTACACTATAAGAAGGTTAACACAATAAATTTACACTATAGAAGGCAACACAAATGATTACCTATAGAGGTTAACACAAAATGATTACCTAGAAGGCTAACAAAAAATGATTACACTATAGAGGCTAAAACAATAAAGGTTACACTATAGAAGTCTAACACAAATGATTATACTATAGAGGCTAAAACAATAAAATGATTACACTAAGTAGGAACACAATAAGATTCAAAATAGAAGGTAAACAACTAAAGATTACACTAAGAAGGCTCTAAACAACAAATGATACACTATAGAAGGGTAACACAATAAATGATTACACTATAGAAGGTTAACACAATAATATTATATATAGAAGGCTAACACAATAAATGATTACACTATAGAAGGTTAACAATAATGATACTACTATAGAAGGCTAACACAATAAATGAATTACACTATAGAAGGCTAAACACAATAAATGATTACACTAAGAAGGTTAACACAATAAATTATTATACTAAGACGCTAACAAAATAAAGATTACACTATAGAAGGTTAACACAATAAATGATTACACTATGAAGGCTAACAAAAATGATTACACTATAGAAGGCTAACACAATAAATGATTCACTATAGAAGGCTACACAATAAATGATTACACTATAGAAGGTTAACACAATGATTACAATATAGAAGGCTAACACAATAATGATTACACTATAGAAGGCTAAAACAATAAATGATTTACACTATAGAAGGCTAAACAATAAATTAGTTACACTATAGAGGCTACACAATAAAAGAGTACACATAAGAGGGTAACACAATAAATGATTACATAAAGAAGGTTAACACAAAGATTACACTATAGAAGGCTAACACAATAAAGGATTACATATGAAGGCTAACACAATAAAGATTACACTATAGAAGGCTAACACAAAAGATTTACACTATAGAAGGCTAACAAAATAAAGGATTACACTATAGAAGGCTAAACACAATAAATGATTACACTATAGAAGGCTAACACAATAAATATTACACTATAGAAGGCGTAACACAATAATTAGTACACTATAGAAGGCTAAACATAAAGTTATTACACTATAGAAGCAATGACACAATAAATGTACATATAGAAGTAGCTTCTATATTTGTCATCTTTATTGTGTCATGCTTCATAGTGTAATCATTTCAGTGTGTATCATTTATGCACATAAATGATTTACATAGAGAAGTCTAACACAATAAAGGATTACACATAGAGGCTAACAATAAATGATTACACTATAGAAGGCTAACACAATAAATGATTACACTATAGAAGGCTATCACAATAAATTATCACACTATAGAAGGTTAACACAATAGCTGATTATACCATAGAAGGGTAAACCAATAAAAGATTACACTATAAAAAGACTCACAC